>JAODAL010011847.1:0-98058 GCA_025379985.1 Phyllomedusa bahiana | reverse complement strand
TACTCACACGCACTTGGCTAAGAAATGGTAATATGGACGTTTAGGTTTCTTGTGTTAGATTTTCCTCATTTGTTTTCAGTCCATACTAGACTTTACTTTACTAGAGATACATCATGTAGTTCTGTTCTGTTCAACGTGTTTGACAAGTCTCAGTGCATGCAGTGGAAATAATAAAGGCATTGAATAAACATTTGTTGGGTGTTTTGTGATGTGCATAAATATCAACTTATTTCAGTTTATATGGAAGGTTGGTTTTGGACAGGGGCCCAATTAAAGGGGATGCAGAGGCATCTAGAGTTAGGGGGCTTCAAAGGTTTTTCCTCATCACGCTAGGAAACCAGGGCTATCAGTGGTGCATCATTTCTGGGGTTGTGTTACAGATTTTGTATTGATGCCTTCATGTTACCCCTCTGATAACAGTTTCTAAAAGGGCTGCCTGGTAGACACAGCCCTTGTTGTATGTTCTAGACCAGGCATCCTCAATCTGCGGCCCTCCAGCTGTTGGGAAACTACAACTACCCTCATGCCCACTGTTATAGATTATATAAATGCTTGATGGGAGTTGTAGTTTCCCAACAGCTGGAGGGCCACAGTTTGAGGATGCCTGTTGTAGAGCATGTTTCCTTAATGTAGGGGCTTATTACCAAAGATCCTTTTGTAGCTTTCAGAGCTTGTGCTCTTTATACTATACAGGACCTGATTTATTGTTAAAGTATTTTTACGGGGGAAACAAAATACTTGTGTTTTCAGATTAACCGTGTGAGATACTGGAAGCTACGCCATGTGTAGACTCGCATGATATGGCATCCTGTGTGGGGTACAGCTTGCCTTATAGCCTTAAAGGGGTTTTGCCCCAAAGGCATTTCATTCCTGGTTTATCCTGCGTCAGTTTTCAGTGTGCTCAAAAGGGGGAGTGTATGATTTGTTGGAACTGCACATCATGTGACCCAGCAGGCCTGACACCACCATGCCTTTTCCCACAGTGTGCTCACTCTAGTCAAACAAAGGTCTGTTTATATAGAGAGATTGTCAAAAAATGCCCCAAACGAATTTCCTAACCAGTAACAATGGAATACTCCCAGAACATATAGCTTACCAATCAAAAAGAAAGGAGCCTAATCCACCACCAATATAAAACAAATTCCTTTATTTTATGAATATTAAAAACACATAGTCACATAAAAAAGATCCCATAGTTGAATGCCAAGATGTGCAGAATAGTATCAAATTTATAAACATAATAGGGTAATAATCAATGTATCAAACAATCGCATCCAATAGGAACAATTCCCAATATATGGATTCAGTATTCTATAATGATTTTTATCATGCTCATAATCGCTATCAATATTATACACTGGTATACATCAATATTACAAAGATACAATATATTACAACAATCAAAGAAAAGTTCAATTACCCATTATGTATGTAGTTCATGTACCTCCAGTAACCCTGACACGTTTCGCCAGTATTTTGCTTCCTCAAGGGGTATGTGTAGAGTCACATGATATGGCATCCTGTGTGGGGTACAGCTTTCCTTATAGCCTTAAAGGGGTTTTGCCCCAAAGGCATTTCATTCCTGGTTCATCCTGCATCAGTTTTCAGTGTGCTCAAAAGGGGAGTGTATGATTTGTTTGAACTGCACATCATGTGACCCAGCAGGTCTGACCTCACCATGCCTTTTCCCACAGTGTGCTCACTCTAGTCAAATCAAAGGTCTGTTTATATAGAGAGATGTACGTAGTTATAATGTAGAGTGGTTAGCACTTCTGCCTTTCAGCGTAGGGGTCCTAGGTTCAAATCCCAGCAGGAGCGCAACATGGATTTTTTTTTTCTCAGTGCACATACCAGATTGTAGTTTCTTTTTTCCTTTTATTTATTTGCACTTTTTGACTTATTTCTAAGGCGTGCAGAGAACAGGAGTATAATGACAGCAGCTAGTGTTGAACACTTGCTCAGCAGTGAGTGTGTGTGATTTATAAGCAGTGAATAGACTGACCGTAGCAGCCTAAGGGTAAGTTCACACGATGTACTGTGGCGTGTACAGTACACGCCGTAGTACATCGTGTGTTTCGGGAGCTCGCGCTAATACGTGCGTACTCCTGTGCTGCGTGGGGGCCGGCATCCTGCCGACCCCATTGACATTAATTACTTGCGGCACGTATTTGGCGCAAGTAATTGACATGTCTCTTATCTCCAAGTGCGTACAATACGATCGTATGAGCGGGGAGAGGAGGCGTAATCCATAGTTCTCGAGAAAATTACCCCATGTGAACATATCCGACTAGAGGTGATGATTGAGCATGTACGGCCAGAACTGAGGAGCTCTTGTCACTAGCTGGATCCTCTAAATACGAGCTGTAAACAATGGATCACTCAAGGGAGCAGCTAAAACAAAAATGGTGCAGAATTTTTTACAATGAGGAAGGGTGAAAATGTTATTTAATTGGCATGGTTAATTTTGAGGCCAGCTTCTAGCTCGCTATGAGCTGGCCTCAGAGAATGGCTGTACCTGCACAGTTCTTCCCAAGCACTTCTATGTGAGTTCTGAATACGGCTCAGCAATCAGTATATATCTATGTGGTGTCGTGTAATATGTGTGTGTATTAAAGTGTTTGTGTATGTTATTTTATATAATATAATGTGTTTTGTATGTATATATGTGTGTACAGTCATGGCCAAAAGTTTGAGAATGAACAAATTTATTTTCACTGATCTGTTGCCCTCGGGTTTTTTAGGTGTTTGTGATTTTTTTTTCAATACAAAAATTTACAGTGCAACATTTAGATTAACAAAAGCTTTTATGACGTTAGAATGAGTTAATGCAGCAAGTCAATATTTGCAGTGTTGCCCCTTTTCTTCAGGACCTTGAATTCTCCTGGCAGTCTCAATCAACTTTGGACCAAATCCTGATGATAGAGTCCATTCTTGCACAAACAATGCTTGCATTTTGTCCCAAATTTTTTGGTTTTTTTGTCCCCCCGTCTTTGATGATTTACCACAAGTTTCAATGGATTTTAAATTGGGGAGTTTCCAGGGGATGGACCCAAAATCTCTATGTTTTGTTCCCGAGCCATTTTGTTATCCCTTTGCTTTATGGCAAGGGCTCCCTCATGCGAAAAAAACATTGTTGATCACCAAACTGCTCTTGGGGGTTGGGAGAAATTGTCTTGGAGGACATTTGGGACCATTCTTTATTCATGGTGTGTTTTTAGGCAAGACTGTTAGAAGGCCGATTCCTTGGTGAAAGCAACCCCCCAAAAGAATGGTTTTTGGATCTTTACATTGGCAGAGACAAGACTGGGGGTATCCTCACCTTGCTTCTCCAAAGGTTTTCCAATGTTCCAAACATTTGGGAAAGGGGATTCATCAAAAAATACTTTAACCCCCGTCCTCAAGTCCACCCTGTACCTTTGGGGAAAAAATCTGTCCTGATGTTTTTTCTGGGGAGAAGGGGGTTTTTTGCTCCCTCCTTGACACCAGGCCTTTCTCCATGGTCTCCCCTCACAGTGCGTGCAGATGTCACACCCGCCTGCTGCCATTTCCTGGGAATCTCACTCTGGTTTGCCCCCATCCAAAGGAAAACTTTTAAAAAGACGGCCTGGCGTGTGGGTTTTTTGGGCGCCCTGGAGCCTTTTGGCAACAAGGGAAACCTCTCCCCTTGAATTCCTTTTGATGATGCGATAGATTGTTGATGGGGGGCAATCTTTAGTGCTACTCCCCCTGTTGGGCCCAGTTTTGTGCAGGAAATTGATGACTCCCTGTTTCTTTAAAAATAACCAGGGTTTAAAACAAAAAGAGAAACAATGATCCCAAGCACCACCTTTTTAAAGTGTCCAGTGGTGTGATTTCTTACTTTAATCATACAGATTGATCTCCAGCCTGTCCATCTTTCAAACACCCTACATCTGTGTTAATGGAGCTAAATCACTGAAAACGCATGTAAGCTGTCCTTTTAAGGCAGGCTGCAATGAAGTGGAAATGTGTTTTGGGGGGGATAAACGTTAATTTTCTAGGCAATATTGACTTTGCAAATAATTTGCTGTTATAAATGCGATTCACTCTTTATTAACAATTCTGGTGCTAATATGCAAATTGCCATTTTAAAATCCTGATGCAGTTAGACTTTGTAAAAATTCACATATGTATTCATTCTCAAAAACTTATGCCCATGTCTGGTATATATATTATATTTATATATATATGATATATATATATATAATACTATATTTTATACTACTACTCTATATATATGTATGTATTTGTGTATGTATTATATATAGTGTATGTGTGTTATGTATTTATATAGATGTCTGTATGTGTGTATGTATATATATATATGTAGTATGCGTGTATGTTATATATATATATATGTGTATGTGTGTATGGTATATTAATATATTATGTGTCTGTGTGTATGTTCTAGATACTCTCTATATGTGTCTGTATATAATATATATTGTGGTATGTATATCATGCTATATTATCATATTATGTCGTGTGTTATTGTATAACTGTATATATAAATGAGTGTGTGTGTGTATGGTATATGTATAATATAGGTATGTGTGTTGTATATATATATGTTCTCGCTGTGTGTATGTATATATGTATATATATGTATGTGTGTGTATATATATATGTATGTGTGTGTATGTATATATGTATATATATATGTATGTGTGTGTATGTATATATGTATATATATATGTATGTGTGTGTATGTATATATATATATATATTTTGTTTGGTGTGGTATCTATTATGTATGTGTGTGTTGTATATATGTATATATTACAATGTATGTGTTATGTGTATATATATAGGTATGTGTGTGGATGTATATATTGTATATATATGTATTGTGTGTGTATATGATTATATGTATGTGTGATCTGTCAATGTATAAATGTATATATGATATTATTGTATTGTGGTGACTGTATACTATGAATGTATATATGTATGTGTGTGTATGTATATATGTATATATATATGTATGTGTGTGTATGTATATATGTATATATATATATGTATGTGTGTGTATGTATATATGTATATATATATATGTATGTGTGTGTATGTATATATGTATATATATATATGTATGTGTGTGTATGTATATATGTATATATATATGTATGTGTGTGTATGTATATATGTATATATATATGTATGTGTGTGTATGTATATATGTATATATATATGTATGTGTGTGTATGTATATATATATGTATGTGTGTGTATGTATATATATATGTATGTGTGTGTATGTATATATATATGTATGTGTGTGTATGTACTATAGATAGATAGGTGTGTGTATGTACTATAGATAGATAGGTGTGTGTATGTATATATATATATATATAGAGAGGTGTGTGTATGTATATATATATGTATGTGTGTGTATGTATCTATATATGTATGTGTGTGTATGTTACATATGTATATGATATAAGTATGTGTGTGATGTATATTTGTATATATATATGTATGGGTGTTGTAAGATTATTATGTATATATATATGTATGTGTGTGTATGTATATATGTATATATATATGTATGTGTGTGTATGTATATATGTATATATATATGTATGCCCTTTGGTGTTGTTGTATGTCATATATGCAATATATTTAGGTATGTGTGTTTTATTTTATATATGTATATATCTATGTATGTGTGTGTATGTATATTTGTATATATTATGTATGTGTGTGTATGTATATATTGTATTGTAGTATATGTATGGGTGTGTATTATTATATGTATATATATATGTTGTGTTGTGTATGTATTATGGTATATATATATGTATGTGTGTTGCTGTCTGTAATTTATGTATATATATATGTATGTGTGATGTATGTATATATGATATATAAAGTATGTAGTGTGTATGTTATAGCTGTTAAGATATATGTATGTGTGTGTTTGTATATTGTAGATATATATGTATGTGATGTGTAGTTTAATGTATATATATTTGTATGTGTGGGTTTGTTATATATGTTATATATATATGTATGTGTGTGTATGTATATATGTATATATATATGTAGGTTGTGTGTATGTATATCATGCTATATATATATGATATGTGTGTGTATGTTTATTGTATAATATAGAGGTATTGTGTGGTAGGTATATACTGTATTTTTATATATGTATGTGTGTGTATGTTTATACTATACTATTATATGTTTGTTGTGTATGTAGTAATATATAAATATATATGTATGTGTGTGTATGTAATATATTTATACTATATATAGGTGTGTTGTAGAATATTATATATAGATATATATATGTGTATGTGTATATTATATATATATAATCATATATATGTGTATGTATATCTATATAATTTATATATATATGTGTATGTATATATATAATTTAATATATAGATGTGTGTTTATGTATATATATATATATTTATGTATTTGTGTATGTATTTATATATATATATATATAATTATATATTTGTGTATGTATATATATTTCTTATATATATTATATGTATGTGTGTGTACTGTATATCTGTATAGATATGTGTACTGTATGTGTACTCTGTATAGATGTTGTATAGATATATATATATCTATATATTTGTATATTGTAATATATATATATATATATATATATATGTATGTGGGTGTATGTATTCTATGTGTAATATATATATGTATGTTGTGTATGTATATATGTATATTTATATGTAATGTGTGTGTAGGTATATTAGGTCAATTTGTTATATGTATGTGTGTGTATGTATCTATGTATATATATATTTTATATATATATGTATGTGTGTGTAAGTATATATATAGTTATATATATATATAGTGTATTGTGTGTGTATGTATAATTTATTTATATTTATGTGTGTGTATGGTATTATATATATCTGGGATTATGTATATATAGACTATATATATATATATGTAGGTGTGTGTACTTATATATAATATATATATATGTGTTGGTGTGTGATGTATATATTTATAGATGTGTATGTGTGGTATGTAATAGATATATATTTATCTATATGTGGTGTATGTTATATATGTATATTATCGATCATATGTGTGTGTAGTATGTTTATAATAATATATATATATTATATGGGTGTGTGTATCGTTATAGTATAATTATATATGGGGTGTTGTATGTATCAATATATATATATATTATATATATATCGTGCTGGTTTGTATGCCTTATTTAATATATATTTTAAGATATGTATTTGTGTGTATGTATATATATTTATATATTATATGTATATGTATGTGTGTGTATTGGATTTAGATTTTTTTATGTGTTGTGTTGTATATTTATATATTATATATGTGTATCGGGATATATATTATATTATTTTTATATGTATGTGTGTTTATATATATATATATTTATGTGTATGTGTGTGTATGTATATATATATATATGTGTAGGGGTGTGTATGTATTATAATATATTATATATATATTATGTGTGTGTATGTATACTATGGATATATATATTATATATTTATATTAATATTATAGTTGTATGTGTGTATGTATATATGTATATTTATATATTATGGTGTGTGTGTATGTATTTATACTATAATTTTATGTATGTGGTGTATGTTATATGTATATTTTATATATATCTTGGTCATGTATTCTTATGTATATATATATGTATGTTTATATGTATATAATATATGTTTGTATATATGTAGATATATATGTATGTATTTATCGTATATTATATATGTATGTATATATGTTTATATTATATGTAGGTTTATGTATTTATATGTATGTACTCATATGTATTTATAATGTATGTATTTAAGTATATATATATGTATGTATATATGTAATAGATTATATATGGTATATATTGTCTTTATTATTTATCTGTATTTTATGTATATATGTATATATGTATATTTGTATATATATGTTTATATGTATATAGTATCATATATGTATATATGTACTATTATTTGTTTTATATGCTATACTATGTATCTATGTATATATGTATATATCTTTATATGTATATATGAGATATATATACTATATATGTCATCTATGTATATATATATATAATGTCATTTATGTTATAATATATATTATATATGTTATATTTGGTATATTATATATATATATTATGTATATAATGTGTAATATGTATATATATATGTATATATGTATATATTTGTATATATGTATAAATATGTAGTATGTATACACTATATTATATATATGTATATATGTATAGTATGTATATATATGTATTTATTTGTTTATATATGTATATTTTTGTATATATGTATATAGTACAATGTATATATGTATATATATATATATGTATATATGGATGTATGTGTAGATATGGTATATATGTATATATTGTATATATATTTATCTATATATTATGTATATAGCTATCATATAATATATATTATGTACTATATGTTTATATATATATATTACTATATGTTTATTTTATATGTATATATGTATATATAGAGTATTTTGTATATATGTATATATTATATTACGTATATTTGTATATATATAATATAATTTGTATATAGTATAATTGATATATTATATGTATAATGTATATATATATATATTTATGTATATATTATGATAGTATATATATATATGTATATATTTATGTATTTCTGTATATATACTATATGATATATGTATATATGTTTTTATATAGATATATATGTATATTGTATATATATATATCTATATGTATATATATAGTATGTATATAATGTTATATATAATTATATATATATAAAACAAAACCACCATATAATGTATATATGTATATATATATAGTATATATGTGTATATATGTTGATATATATGTATATAGATGTATATATATATATATATGTATATATGTATATATATTTATATCTGTATATATGTATATATATTTATGTATATATGTATATATGTATATATGTTTATTTGTAAGATTAGTATATATACTATATATATATATATGTAATATATGATATTATATTATGTATATGTATATATATTTACTGTATTATGTAATATGTAATATATATATATATTTGTATGTGTGGGTATGTATTTTTGTAGATTTATGTATGTGTGAGGCTATGTTATATGTATATAAGTATATATAGTATGTGCTGGTATGTATATATGTATATTACTATATATACTATGTTTGGATATATGTATATATGTATATATATTTATATTTGTTAATATATATGTGTATATTTGTATATATATGTATATATGTATATTATATATTGTATATATCGTGATTTTATGGTATATATATATATACTGTATAATCTATATTTTATATTATTTGTATATATATATATTATGATATATATATAGATATGTATTATATTTATTTATGTATAATATATTGATAAATTAGTATTCTCTACTATATATATGTGTATAATTTTTTCTTTTATTTATTTATATCTATTTTATATATATGTATTTAGGTATATTTATATATATATTTATATATGTATATTATTTCATCTATTATGTATATAGCGTGATATAAATTATATATGTATAATGTATATATTATATATGTATATATTGTATATATATGTTTTATTTGTATATTTATGTTTATATATGTAGATATTGTAGTCTTTATATTGTATTCATATGTTATGTTTGTATATATGTTCTGTATGTATTAATATATGTACTATATGTTTATATAGGTATATCTGTTTATCATGTATATAATGTATATATGTATTGATTTATAGATTATTGTATTATTGTATTTTTTATATTATCAGTTTATTGTATTATAATATTTATCATTTTATCGATGTATTTGATGTATATAGTGATTTATTGGATATATGTAATTTTATTTATTTATATATAATGTATATATGTAGTTTTATAATGTTGTATTTATGTATATAGATATATATAGATATATGGTATATATATGTATATAGTTTTATTTGTATATATAGTATATAATATATATATCAAATATATAGGTTAATAGGTATTTATATATATATATACATATCAGGTATATATGGAATTAGTATATTTAGTTTGTATTTTTTAGATATATGTATATATATGTATATATATTATGTATTTAGTGTAATATATTGATATTTTATATGTAATATATGTTTATATATTTATAGCTGTATATATAATATATGAATTTATGTCTATATATATAAGGTATTTATGTATTTTATATTTTTTTATATATATATATATATGTATATGATGGATATATATATATGATATGTATTATATTGTTTATATGTATATATTATCATATATATGTATATATGTATCTATGTATTATTTGTACTAGATGTATATATGGTATATACTATATATAAATATGTATATATGTATTTATTTATATATATTGGATATATGTATATATGTATTGATGCTATAATTATATATTATAGATGTAAATATAAATATATAGATATGTATATATGTAATATATATATATATATGTCTATATGTATATTAATATATATATATTATATGTAGATATGTATATATATATACTGTATATATGATATATATATATATGTATATAGTATATATATATATGTATATATGTAAATAATAATACAACATATATATTTTATATATGTATTTATATATATCGTATATTGTTTATGTTACTTCTATGGATATATTGTATATTATATATGTTATGTATTTATGTATATAATATATGTACTGTATTATATTTATTTATGAGATATGTATGTGTTGTGTGTTTGGTATATAATATATATTATTTATGTATGTGTAGTGTATGTTTATATGTATATATATATATATATCCTATGTATGTGTGCTGTTGTATAAATGTATATTCTATTATTTATGTATGTGTGTGTATGTATATTGTTTAATTTATAATTAGTATGTGTGTAGATGATATATATAGTATTTATGTTATGTGTGATTGTATGTACTACTATATATATTTATATTGTATTGTGGGTGTATGTTTATAATATAATCTTATATATGTATGTGTGGTGTATGTATATATTATATATATATATGTATGTGTGTGTATGTTATAGTATGTATTAGAAGTATATATATGTATGTGTTCCACGTTAGGTGGGTATTGTATAATTGTTTTTACTATTTATTTAGTCTGTGTGTGTACTCGGATTTTTTTGTATATATATGTATGTAGGTGTGTATGTTAAATATGTTATATATATGTCTGTGTGTGTATGTATATTTGTATATTTATTTATGTAATGAGTGTGTATGTATATATGAATTGATTATATATATGTATGGGGCGTGATATGCTATATATGTTTATATATGTATGTGTGTATGTATATATGTATATTATGTATTAAATTTAGGTATATATACGTGATAGATATATTGTGTATATATATTAAATGGTACTGTGTGTGTTTTTATATGTGTCGTATATATATATGTATGGGTGTGTATGTATAGCATATGTATATATGATGTATGTGTGTGTTTTGTAGTCTATGTCTATATATGTATATATATAGTATATATATTTATATGTATATATATCCTGTAATTTATATTGAACCATACGATATGTATGGTTATATATATGTTATATATATATGGATGCTATATATATATAATGTATATTTATGTTTATATATTATGTATATGTATGTTATATATATGTATGTAATATTAATTATGTATATGTATGTATGTATATTTTGTTATTATCTATATGTTGTATGTATATTTATGTATATAATAATATATGTATGTATGTTAGATATGTATATATATATATATGTATACTTTGTGATATATGTATATATTATATATGTAATTGTATATTATATATGTTGTAGTATATGTATAGATAATTTATATTGTATATCATATATATGTATATATGTATATATATATATATATGTTTGATATTATGTATGTATATATATGCACTATGTGTAGATATCGTAGAATTATGGATCTTGTATATATGATATATGTATATGTTCCTATATGTAGGTGTTGTGGTGCTGTAGGTGATATAATGTCATCTATTACTATATGTATGTATGTGTGTGTGTATGTATATATGTATATATATATGTATGTGTGTGTGTATGTATATATATGTATGTGTGTGTATGTATATATGTATATATATGTATGTGTGTGTGTATGTATATATGTATATATATGTATGTGTGTGTGTATGTATATATGTATATATATGTATGTGTGTGTGTATGTATATATATGTATGTGTGTGTGTATGTATATATGCAATATCTTATGTATGTGTGCTGTGGTCTGTATTATATATATATATATATGTATGTGTGTGTGTATGTATATATGTATATATATATATATGTATGTGTGTGTGTATGTATATATGTATATATATATATATGTATGTGTGTGTGTATGTATATATGTATATATATATATGTATGTGTGTGTGTATGTATATATGTATGTGTGTGTGTATGTATATATGTATATATATGTATGTGTGTGTGTATGTATATATGTATATATATGTATGTGTGTGTGTATGTATATATGTATATATATGTATGTGTGTGTGTATGTATATATGTATATATATGTATGTGTGTGTGTGACTGATATCTATGTATATATTGTATGTGTGTGGTGTATGTTTATATGTATATATATGTTTGTGGGTGTCGGTTATGTCTTTTTGTATTATATATGTATGTGGGTGTGTATGTATAAAGTTTATATATGTAATGGGTGTGTGTATGTATTTATGTATATATATATATGTATGTGTTGTTGTGTATGTTTATATGTACTACTTTATATACTGGTATGTGTGTGTGTTATGTATATATGTTAATATATATATGTATGTGTTGTGTGTTGTATAATATGTATATATATATATGGTATGTGTGTGTGTAGTATATATGTTATTATATATATGTATGTGTGTGTTGTATGTATTGTATATATATATTATATGTGTGTGTATGTATATATTATATTGTATTGTGTTGTATGTATATATGTATATTGTATGTATGTGTGTGTGTATTTACTATATGATTATAGATATATGTTGTGTGTGTATGGGTTTGTGGTGTATATATATATTTGTATGGGTGAGTGTATGCTATATATGTGATATATATATACATATGTTTGTGATGTATGTTATATGTGTAAGTATATATATATATGTATTGTGTGGGTAAGGTATATTGTGTATTTATATATATGTCTGTGTGTTGTGTATGGATATATGTGTATATATATATATATGTATGTGTGTGTGAATGTAAATTTGTGTTATGATTATAAGTATGTGTGTGTATGTATTATGTGTCTATATGCTAGGTGTGTGTGTCTGTATATATGTGTATATATATATATGTATGTGTGTGTGTATGTATATATGTGTATATATATATGTATGTGTGTGTATGTATATATGTGTATATATAATATATATAATATTTGTATGTCGGTGTGTTTTGTATAATATGTGTATATATAAATACTATTGTGTGTGTGTGGTTATGTTATATATGTGTATATATATCTATTATGTATGTGTGTGTGTATGTTTAAATGTGTATATATATTGTATGTGTGTGTGATGTATATATTGTGATATATTTATATAGACTGTATGTGTGTGCTTGTGTATATATGTGATATATATTTTATGTAATTATGTGTGTATGTATGTACACTCACGGAACTTTATTAGGTACACCATGCTTGTAACGGGGTTTGGACCCCCATATTGCGACTTCAGAACTGTCAATTCTTCGTGGCATAGATTCCACAATGGTGTTGCAAGATGCTCAATTGGTACCAGCAGGGCCCCAAGAGTGCCAGAAACTATTCCCTCACCAGACACCACTCACAGCAGCCTGAAACCGTTGAACAAAGGCAGGATGGATCCATGCTTCATGTTAGTTGACGCCAAATTTGACCCTACCATCAGAATATCGCAGAGAATCGAGAAGAACTCATCAAGACCAGGCAAACGTTTTTTCAATAATTCTTACTGTCCAATTTCGGATGAGCTTGGGCAAATGGAGCCTCGTTTCTGTTCTTAGCTGGAATGGAGCTACACACGGTGTGGTCTTCTGCTGCTGTAGCCCATCTGCTCAAAGTTCGCGTACTGAGCGTTTAGAGGATTATCTTCTGCCTCCTTGGTTGTCAACGGGTGGATTTTGAGTCACTGTTGCCTTTCTATCAGCTCGAACCAGTCTGCCATTCTACTTTGACCTTGGCATCATACAAGGGCTTTGCAGCCCACAGGACTGCGCTCAATGGATGTTTTCTTTTTCCGGGACCTTCTCTGTAAAACCCTAGAGATGGTGCAAACGTCTAAGCACATCTGTGCGTGAAAATCCAGCCAGATCAGCAGTTTCTGATATACTCAGACCAGACCATTCTGGCACCAAAACACAGTGCCTGTTCAAAGGCACTCAATTCACCTTTTCTTCCCTAGCTGATGCACGGTTTGACGGGCAGGTGATTGTCTTGCCATTCTACATGACCTAATTGCACTGAGTTGCGCCATGTGATTGGCTGATTAGACAATTAAGTGTTTACGAGCAGTGGCACAGGTGTACATATATAGTGGCCGGGGAGTGTATATTGTGTATATATATATATATGTATGTGTGTATGTACTATATTGTGTTTATATATATTGTATGTGTGTATGTATTTATAGTGCGTATTTATATATAAAGTATGGTGTGTAATGAATATATGTGTATATTATATATGTATGTGTGTATGTTTATAGTGTGTATATACCTAAATATATGGAAGAATATTCGGACACAGTCACAGCCATCCATCATGTAGTATATTCACGGTAGTAGTCGACTGAGTAGATAATTGTTATAAACGAAACCGTCGGTCTGAGAGGACTCAGCACGACTTAGTGCCGTCCCGTATATTTGGTGGTTGTGACCTTCATTGGACCCGTGCATTACACATTTATGTAGCATGTACGTTTATTTTTTAAAAATAATTCCTTATTAAAGTTTAAAACGTTTTTAACTTTACTATTTAGACAGGCTCTTATATACCGCTACTTAGCCGCTACTCCGTAATACTACATATGGATGCTGGACTGTCTATATTCTTTCCTATTTGTATTGCGCCGGTGGAGTTCCCGGTCTTCCGCGCATCCGCGGTTCTACATGTCCTGTACTGCTCATACATGTATTAGTGAGGTAAATGCAGAGTGCTCTGTAGGTCTAGTAGCACCTCTCTACAGTACAGTTCGGTTCTACTGTCTGTTATGCTCTTACATGTATTAGGGAGGTGGCCATGCAGTGTATTGGCGGTTAAGTAGCGCTCTCATACAGTACAGTGCGTCCTACATGTCTGTACTCCTCTTACATGTATTAGTGAGGAGCATGCAGTGATTGGTGCTAGTACCTCTCTACAGTACAGTGGCAGTACTACAGATCCTGTACTGCTCTTACAGTATTAGTTCAGTGCATGCAGTTGATTGGTGTCTAGTAGCGCCTCTCTACATAAGTGCGGTACTAAAATGTCCTGTACTGCTCTTACATGTATTAGTGGGGTTTACATGCAGTGATTGAGGGTTTCTTAGTAGCGCCTCCTACAGTACAGTGTAGTACTACAGATCCTGTACTGACTTATATGTATGTTTCAGTGCATGCATGTTTGGGGGTTAGTAGCCTCCTCTACAGTACAGTGCTGTACTACATTTCCTGTACTGCTCTTACATGTATTAGTGAGGTTGCATGCATTGATTGGTGGTCTAGTACCTCCTCTCTACAAAAAGTGCGGTACTACATGTCCTGTACTGCTCTTACATGTATTAGTGAGGTGTATGCGTGATTGGTGGTCTAGTAGCGTCTCTCTACAAATACTACATGTCCTGTACTGCTCTTACATTATTAGTGAGGTGCATGCAGGATTGGGGTTCTAATAGCCTCCTCTACAGTACAATAGGGTACAAACATGCCTGTACTGCTCTTACATGTATTATTGAGGTGCATGCGTGATTGGGGGGTTTCCTAGTAGCGCCTCTCTAAGTACAGTGGCGGTACTACATGTCCTGTACTGCTCTTACAAGTATTAGTGAGGTGCATGCAGTGATTGGCAGTCTAGTAGCGCCCTCTCTACAGTACAGTGCGGTACTACATCTCCTGTACTGCTTTTTACATGTATTAGTGAGTACATGCAGTGATTGGGCATCTAGTAGCGCTCGCTATAGTACAGTGCGGTACTACATGTCCTGAAACTGCTCTTACATGTATTAGTGAGGTGCATGCCGGATTGGGTGGTCTAGTATGCCTCTCTACATACAGTGTGGTACTAACATGCCCCTGTACTGCTCTTACATTTTATTAGTGAGGTGCATTGCAGTGATTTAGGGTCTAGTTATCCTCTCTACAGTACAGTGCTGGTTACTACATGTCCTGTACTTTCCTTACATTTTAGTAATTGGTGGTATAATAGCCCCTCTACAGTACAGCGCAGTACTACATGTTCTGCACTGCTCTTACATGTATTAGTGAGGTGCATGCAGTGATTAGTCGTCTAGTAGTGCCTCTCTACAGTACAGTGCTGTACTACATGTCCTGTACTGCTCTTACATGTAGTAATTGGTGGTATAATAGCCCCTCTACAGTACAGTGCTGTACTACATGTCCTGTACTGCTCTTACATGTATTAGTGAGGTGCATGCAGTGATTGGTGGTCTAGTAGCGCCTCTCTACAGTACAGTGCTGTACTACATGTCCTGTACTGCTCTTACATGTATTAGTGAGGTGTATGCAGTGATTGGTGGTCTAGTAGCATCTCTCTACAATACTACATGTCCTGTACTGCTCTTACATGTATTAGTGAGATGAATGCAGTGATTGGCGTCTAGTAGCGCCTCTCTACAGTACATGCGTACTACATGTCCTGTACTCTCTTAACATGTATTAGTGAGGTGCATGCAGTGATTGGCATCGGTTAGTCCTCTCTACAGTACAGTGCGTACTACATGTCCTGTACTGCTCTTACATGTATTAGTGGGGTGCATGCAGTGTTTGGGATGTCTAGTAGCGCCTCTCTACAGTACAGTGCGGTAATACATTGTCCTGTACAGCTTTTTTACATGTATTACTGATGTGCATGCAGTGATTGGTAGTCTGTAGCCCCTCTCTACAGTACATGCGGTAACTACATGCCCTGTACTGCTCTTACATGTATTACTGTGGCTGCATGTAAATTGGGTGTCTAGTAGCACCTCTCTAACAGTACAGTGCGGTACTACAATGTCCTGAAACTGCTCATACATGTATTAGTGAGGTAAACGCAGTGATTGAAAGGTCAGTAGCCCCCTCTACAGTAAAAGTGGGTACTACATGTCCTGTAATGCTTTTAACATGTATTAGTGAGGTGCATGCAGTATTGTGGTTCTAGTAGCTCCTCTCTACAGTACAGTGCGGTACTACATGTCCTGTACTGCTCTTACATGTGTTTGTTAGATGCATGCAGTGATTAGTGGTCTAGTAGCGCCTCTCTACAGACAGTCTGTATACATGTCCTGTACAGCTCTTTACATGAAATTACATGAGGTGCATGCCGTGTTTGGGTAGTCTAGTAGCACCCTCTACAGTACAGTGGGTACTACATCTCCTGTACTGCTCTTTACATTATATGATTACATGCAGTGATTGACAGTCTAGTAGCGCCTCTCACATACAGCGCGGTACTACATTCCTGTACGCTCTTCATGATTTGGAGGTGCATGCGTGACGGGTGGTTAGTAGCGCCTCTCTACATTACAGTGGGTACTACATGTCCTGTACTGCTCTTACATGTATTAGTGAGGTGCATGCAGTGATTGGTGGTCTAGTAGCGCCTCTCTACAGTACAGTGCAGTACTACATGTCCTGTACTGCTCTTACATGTATTAGTGCAGTACATGCAGTGATTGGTGGTATAGTAGCGCCTCGCTACAGTACAGTGCAATACTACATGTACAGTACTGCTCTTTACATGGGCCAGGATGAGTGTCTCCTTTGGGCACCCGGTGCGGGCCCCCCTTTCTTTTTTTTTTTCCTGGTACATTGTGTATAAAGTCCATGACCCAGAGAAGCTCCTGTCGTCCTCATAGAAAGTGATGTCCAGCTTCTTGCAGCTCTTTCAGATGTTATATGTAATATATGTATGTATATGTATGGACGCGCTTTATCTCTATTAGTATCTGCTTCATTTTATTTAATCTTCATTTTGCACTATGTGAGATGAAATTTCGAGGCTTCAGAACCGATCACCAGTTTTCCATAGAGTTACGGTTTCAGAATACACTGGTCGCCCCGGAGGCTTGTAACATTGTATGTAGAGGGTGCTCTGTCTATTTAGAAATTGCAGAGATTTTTGGTTACCTAGCTTCCCTGCTTTATTCACCTATAAAACCCTTCTCAGACATCAAACATTTGCAATCCTCGTGTGTTTGACAACAGGCGGTGGTCGGCTCGCTTCACAATGGAGACCCAGAATGGAAACCCATACTGCAGATAAGACACCCTGTGGTCCTCCGCACCCATGATGCAACCTGTGTGCAATATTTGGCTACATGCTCGGGCGTCTCGCCTCTCCCGTATGGATAAATGAGAAGAGATATTTGGCCTACTTTCCCAGCTCGGCTGATGTCGTCATGGCAACGCAGCTTTGTTTATCCTAGAGGATCGTCAACAAGTAGCAATAAAGGGCCAATCCCCTTGCAGCCCGCCGGTGCCCCGCCGCTGTACAGTATAGCTGATGGGATGGCCGGCTATTTATAGGCACCGGTGCTGCCCGCGCTTGTACTGCTGGCCACGTGATGGCAATAGAGGCTCATTCTTTTGCATGGAGTCCCGCGGCGTCTGTGGTTTTACATACAGCTGGCTGGAGACGCTCGCTCTAGATTTCCAGACATGGCTTTTGGGTTCAGTTATTCAACGTTACTGCAGTCGTTCTAAATAGCAGCGGGTTATTGTAATACTACAAAGTAACATCATGCACAGGACGCTATTGACTGTATAGGACGAATAAGCAAAGCCGATCATTGCAAAACAACAAGTACCAAGAAGAATCATTATTATATCACCGTTATATTGTGTTATCTCAAAATAGCATGCAGTTCTCTATAGATAAATCAATGAAAACCGCCCCTGCCACAGGGGGTGTACCGTACCCCACATACAGGGTGTACTAGTGCATCTCAGAAAATCAGAATAGCATTGACAATTAAAGGGGTCACAAATGCATTATATTAAACCTTGTCATTCATACTGTAATGAGTCCATACAATATATGGGTTTCTCTATTTGACTTAAAGGGGTTGTCTCACTACAAGGATTGCTTTTGCTTTTTATGTTAAAGATCTTGCAAAAACAAATAACTTTGCAATATGTGTCCATTAACAGTGTCCTATCTATTCCTAGATATCCCCTCTTGTATGGGCTGCATCAGCTCCTCAGGTCACTATAGCTACAGACCTGTTCAATCTCTCCTGATAGGCTGCCAGCACTGGTTGCTGTAGCTACAGACCTGTTCAATCTCTCCTGATAGGCTGCCAGCACTGGTTGCTATAGCTACAGACCTGGCTACTACTACAGCCTAGTAGAAGCCAGAAAACACGCCTCTGAATTCAAAATGAAACCAAGAAAACAGGACTGAGGTGAGATTATTATTATTATTATTATTTATTGAATCAATGTGGTGAGACAACCCCTTTAAATTGTTGATATCAATTATCTTTTTAGTGATATTCTAATTTTTTAAATGCAATAATGATACATTTACACATATGGTCTGAAAACCAGAGGGACCCTGATAAATAGTACAAGCCCCTCAAATCTGCAGTTTTCAGCCAGAAAAGAGTCATTCAAAGAGTCAGTTTTTTTCAAACCCCACCCACCTGAGGCTAGCCCCGCCCACCTCAACTGACTAACCCACAGGTGTCAAACTGCGGCCCTCCAGCTGTTGGGAAACTACAACTCCCATCATACATTTATATAATCTATAACAGTGGGCATGATGGGAGTTGTAGTTTCCCAACAGCTGGAGGGCAGCAGTTTGACACCCCTGGACTAACCTGTTACTTTGAATAGGTAGAAACATGTGAATAACTGCCAGGTGGGCGGGGCTAGCCTTTGGTGGGCGGGGCTAACACCTGCTCATGAATAAGATTTGAGCATGGAATGCTCTAAAACTGCTGCATCTTACAGAATAAGGGACACAGCGCTGGAAACAGCAGGTCTGACACTAGCTTGTGCTGTCCTCAGCAAGGGGGGCATAACCTATGTGACAGGTTCTCTTTAAAGCGAACCTGGCAGGTGGTTTACACTACTCTATCTGAGTGCATGATGTGACAGTGGGAGACAATCTGAGCACTGTACATAGGTTTATATAAAGAGCAGAGGAAACATTCAAACAGGGAAAGTACTGCTAGTCCCACCCACATACAGGGATTAACAGTTTGCTCTGTACACACATTGATACCTGGAAAACTTTCACGTCACTCCATGTGGGCAGGACTTTCTCTGCTTTTACTCAGAAATCCTCCTCTCCTATCATATAACCCTATTTATCACAGAGCTCAGCTCTTCTCCTATCATATAACCCTATATATCACAGAGTTCAGCTTCTCTCCCTCTATCATATAATCCTATATATCAGAGAGCTCAGCTCCTCTACTCTATCATATAACCCTATATATCACAGAGCTCAGCTTCTCTCCTCTATCATATAACTCTATATTTCACAGAGCTCAGCTTCTCTCCTCTATCATATAACCCTATATATCACAGAGCTCAGCTTCTCTCCCTCTATCATATAACCCTATATATCACAGAGCTCAGCTTCTCTCCTCTATCATATAACCCTATATATCACAGAGCTCAGCTTCCCTCTATCATATAACCCTATATATCACATAGCTCAGATTCTATCCTCTATCATATAATCCTATATATCACAGGACTCAGCTTCTCTCCTCTATAATATAACCCTATATATCACAGAGCTCAGCTTCTCTCCTCTATCATATAACCCTATATATCACAGAGCTCAGCTTCTCTCCCTCTATCATATAACCCTATATATCACAGAGCTCAGCTTCTCTCCCTCTATCATATAACCCTAGATATCACAGAGCTCAGCTTCTCTCCCTCTATCATATAACCCTATATATCACAGAGATCAGCTTCTCTCCCTCTATCATATAACCCCATATATCACAGAGCTCAGCTTCTCTCCCTCTATCATATAACCCCAAAATATCCCCAGAGCTCAGCTTCTCTCCTCTATCATATAATCCTATAAATCACAGAGCCCATCTCCTCTCCCTGTATCATATAACCCTATATATCACAGAGCTCAGCTTCTCTCCCTATCAATAACCCTATATATCACAGAGCTCCTTCACTCCTCTATCATATAACCCAATATATCACGGGAGCACAGCTTCTCTCCTCTATCAAAATAACCCTATATATCACAGAGTCAGCTTCTCTCCTCTATCATATAACCCTATAATATCCCCAGAGCTTCAGCTTCTCTCCTCTATCTTTAATAACCCTATATTTTCACAGAGCTCACTTCTCTCCTCTACCATAAAACCCCTATAGATCAACAGAGCTCCGCTCCCCCTCCTCTATCATATAACCCATATATCACAGAGCTCACCTTCTCTCCTCTATCATATAACCCTATATATCACAGAGCTCAGCTTCTCTCCACTAGCATATAACCCTATATATCACAGAGCTCAGCTTCTCTCCTCTATCATATAACCCTATATATCACACAGCTCAACTCCTCTCCCTCTAATACATATTGCTCTCAGATAGAGCAGTATAAACCACCTGACAGGTTCACCTTAGCTATTGGAGACATAGTGGGGATTTGCTTTCCCGATACTGGCAAATAAAAGTTACCAAATGTGACCTTTTAACATTTGTGTTTATCATGCCAGAAATGAAGGCACACAACTATGCTTACTCAACGCAGTTGACTCTTATTTACAGCTACAGCAAATGTTTGCCAACCATTTGCACCCCTGAAATGCCTTCATTTCTATATTACTGCACTTACCTTCAAAACAATCTAACAATCTTTTTTTTATTATTTTTTTTTATTTTTTAATACAGAAAGATAACCTTTATAACTGATCCAAATTTGAAAAGTTCTTTGTGACTTGGCAACCAGTTATTTGCTTTCTACCAACCATATTAAACACTGCTGTTTTAAAAATACTACATTTAATGCAATGTATTTGGGGGCACCACACTCTACACATGATGATTCCTACACCACAATTATTTGGGAGTCTGCATTTCCTCTGCACCCCACCTACCTATTACATCTTCTATTCAAACCCTCTTTTTTTCTTTTAAGTCTGCATTTAAAGACATCAATACTGTATTTGT
The DNA here is from genome assembly GCA_025379985.1 of Phyllomedusa bahiana. Classification (NCBI taxonomy): domain Eukaryota; kingdom Metazoa; phylum Chordata; class Amphibia; order Anura; family Hylidae; genus Phyllomedusa; species Phyllomedusa bahiana. The sequence goes on along the minus strand of JAODAL010011847.1, from coordinate 75,547 downwards.
GAGATTTCTACAGCAGGTAGCACACTGTGCTTCCAACCTGTCAACAGACGCTTGGACCCTGCAACAATATGGCCTCTGGATCCACTTCCATATAACCATAAAAAAACATCTGTGCCCACTTTGACCACTCTCTCTATTGAAGTCTCTGTATGAACTGCTCTCTAACACTACGGAGCCAAACTATGAAGCTCAAACTGGGCTAACTGAACCACCTTATCCCAACCACAGTCTCTGAGCTGTATCAGACCTCCCAGGTGGACAAGTGCAGGTGTCATCACGGATACCAGATACAAGAATATGAAAATGAGGTGTAGTTCGTAGAGTGACCAAGTGACAGAAAAGTTAACTCCGTCAGAGGTAACATGGAAAGTTGTCAACATCTTTCTCTTCCAGAAACATTCTGCATCATAAGGGGGTAATTCAAAACGGTTATTTCCCGGGGCGCATATCCCCATGTATTCAAGTACTGTGCCAAAACAACAAAAATGCGCCCCCCATCAAAAGGGAAATTTAAACATTTCTCATAAAACTAGGGATTACCCTCCTTTTCCCTGCTCTACAATACAATCTATTTTTCGAGGGAAAGATAGACATGTCATTTTTCCCACGCCTTTTTCCCACGCCCCCGAGAAAAATGACAGTCTAGGGGCCCGGTGGCCCCCGCGCCGATCGGCGGAAGCTCCCAAACACCCCGGGTGATTGCGGGGCCTACTGTACGCCCCGCAATTAAGCCGTGTGAACATACCCTAAACCTCTGAACCTAGAAAAGGAGAACTGCACATTTTTTGGGGTCAAATAAACCCCAGAAGCACAGGTAGTTTTATTTAATGGGTTTGGAAATACTATTTTTATCTTTTGTGGAAATTGTGCTACGACCGACAAAATCACATGGCCCAAAAACCACACTTTTGTTTTCCTCACATAAAGAAATGACAACAGCATATAACCGAACAATCAAATTAAGACTATCTTTGCTTTATTATTCTCTTTGGCTCTGCTGCGATATATGTTGGGTTGTTGTTTTTGACATTATCCCAACACTTATCACAACTGTAATGAAAAATGGCCCCTTATTCTACTCTGAGCATTTCTCTAAGCCAGGTGTTCATTACAGAAAAGAAAAAAAACTCCACCAACACCCCCAAAAGGTCAAAAGGGCAGTCATGACCCAAAAAAAAACCCCCAAAATCCCCTCAATTTATTAATCCCACTCCCCTTATCTTTTTAGCCTTTTAATTAGGGTGTTCTTCTTATTTTTACATTCAAACCACTTTTTTTAATTTCATATGGAAAATTTTGGGAAAATTTTTTAAATACCCTTCCAAAGGGGGGATATAAACAAAAGAGAGAAGGGGACCCAAAACCTTACAACAAAAAATCTTAAAAAGGGGAAAAAGAGGGGGGAAAAAAAACCCTTTGACACAAGCAAGGCCCATGTCTGTATTGCTTTTAGCACTCACCCACCTTAGGATACATGTACAAGAGGTTTAGGAAACTGTGCCTCCAGTAGGGGCCCTCCCCAGAGAAAAGGGAACTATGCATATCCCCATTGGTCTATTTTGCCAGAATTTAAAACTAGGGCTCTGGGCCCAAAGGGTCTTCTAAAAAAGGGGTTTTTTGAAATTATGCATTAGGCCAGGGGTTTCTTCAACCGGGTTTAAAAAAATGATGCCCCAAAAACCCCATGGTTTTTCAAACCAAAAGGTTTGGGAAACTGGGGCTGTAGACATGGGATCCTATAAGAAATTTTTTTGGAACTTTTCTCTAGGGCCCCCGGGCCCCCTACCCCGAGCTCTAGGAACCGTGCTCTAGGATACTGGTCTCCTACTAATGGGTTTTAAAAACTATGCCAGCCAGTTTTTCTCATACCCAAGGGTTTTTTGGGAAATTATTTTAGACCAGTGGGCTCCTTTAAGAGGTTTTTGAACTTTCCCCTCCCCCGTGTTCTACCCAAATGGGTAGGGTCTGTGCCTAGGGGCATGATATCTACCAAACTTAGAACTATGCTTTAAAGGGCACTGGCTCCTAACCCCCGAGCTCTAGGAACCGTGCTTTAGGACACTGGTCTCCTACCAGAGCTCTAGGAACTGTGCTCTAGGAAAACCCCGGTCCCTTTCAAATTTTTTTTAGGAAAATATGCTCTAGGCCATGGTCTCATACCAAGGGAAGGAAAATGGGGTTTTTAGGGCCAGTGGAAACGTTTAGGAGGTTTAAACTATCTCCCCGGCCCCTGGTCCCAAACCCAAATTGGGAAAGGGAAAGGCTCTAGGGGCACTTTACACTACCAGAGCTCTAAACCATGCTTTTAAAAGGGCACTGGGCCCCCTACCCGAGCTCTCAAAACTTTGCTCTAAAGACAAGTCCCTACTAAAATTTGGGTTTTTGGGAAATAGCTCTAGGGCCCGTAAAATCCCCCAACCTGATGCTCTCCAGAAAAATTAAAAAAAACCTCAACAAAAGGTAACCCCCGTGAGGACCTTTGGGTTTTTTGGGGGGTGCGAAAATTTTTAAAATTTTTCTGCAACCCCCAACCATAAATTTTTTAAAAAAAATTTTTCTTAAAAATTTTTTTTTGGGAAAGGGGGCAAACTTGGTCCCTTAAACAACACCCCATTTTTTGGGTAACTTATTATTGTGAATTTATTGTTCACAGTCAGGGTATAACTAACTCCAACCAAAAAACAAACCCTTTCTTTTTTATCCTTTTACTTACCGAAATCGTTTTCCCTTGTGCATATTACCAGTGCAGCCTTTTCAGGGACTGGCAACACAAGACACAACCGGATGGTGCTGGTTGATAGGAACATGTTACTTACTCATCAATCTACTGTTTAATATTTTACATAAGGTTCCAACAGCTTGTGTGCGAGTTATTAGTAACCCCAAATGTCACATCACACAGCAGGATCCTGGCTGGATCACAAACTAAAGAAAAACGGCTGCTGTAGTATAAAATCACCATTAAGCATTACCTCATTTCCAGACATACTAAGGGGACCTGTCATCTCTCCTGACATGTCTCTTTCAATTAATACATACAGTTGAAACCAGAAGTTTACATGTACTATATAAAAAGACACATATGTATGTTTTTTCACTATCTGACAGAAATCAAAATAAAACTTACCCTTTTAGGGCAACTAGGGAAACCCAAATTTTTTTTTATTTGCCCCCAAAAGCAAATTTTTTTAAAGGGATTTATTACTTTCTGTAAAATCAGAAATTTTTCCCTAGATTTCATTTGGGATTTGGGAGCATTGTTTCCTTAAACTTTAAAGACTTTGGGCAAATGTTTTTGGGGATATCCTTCCCCAAGCTTTTTCCCCCAATATTTGGGGAGAATTTTTGGCCCCCCTTCCCCCCTGACAGAACCCGGTGTAACTGAGCCCCTGTTTGTAGGGGCGCCTTGCCGCACCTGCCTTTTTATTTTTGCCCATTTAAAAAATTCCCAAAAGGGTTTAGTTTTAGTTTTTTTGAACCACCCAAAACACTGACTTGGGTTTTTCCTTTAACCCATTAAATTTAAACCCCTTGGCAATTTTTGCCTTTTGGGGCCCTTGGCATTTGGGAAAAACCCATTTTTTGCCCAAGCTTTAACTTTTCCCCGGTTTTTGAGGTTGCTTCAATATTGCCAAAGTAATTCCCCCTTTCCTCATGATGCCATCTTTTTTTGTGAAGCACCATCCCTCCCTTTAGGAAAGCAACCCCAAAAACCAAGAATTTCTGCCAAACCCCCTTTTTTTCACAGTTTTGGGTGGTTTTCTTAAAGGGTTTCCCAAACTTCTCACTTCTTCATTCAAAATTTCCCCTAAAGAAAAGGGGCATTGGCCAAAAAAGTTTTTCATTTTTTATTTCATCAACCCTAGGACAAATTTTCCCCAAAAAAGTAGGGGTCTTTGTTTCCTGTTTGCATTTGCCCAACTTAACCTGGGTTAACATTGGGTTAAAAACCGGCTGTTTGGTCGTACTCAAGAGGGGTAAATAAAACCCCACTCTGAGTGGGCCCCGGTTTTAATGGTGTGCCCGCAGGGCCCCAAATTTTTGGGGCCCTCCCCTTATTTAAAGTAAATTTTTTTTAAAGATATAGTGGAAGGGGTCAAAAAAACAAAGGTTTCTATTTTTGCAGATTTACACCCAAACTATGCAAGGATGCCCAAACCAAAAAAAGGAAAAAAAAAGGTTCAAAATTGAAAGCAGAAACCCGGGGAAAACCCCTGAGTCTTGGGGGATCCACTTGGGAAATGAAATTCAAAATTTGGGTAAAAGAAAAAGGTTTTGCAACTGGGTAAAAAATGTCCTTGTTGAGAAAGATCTGGCGTTCCCTTTTAGTCAAAGACTACCCAAAAAGCTTGCAGTTCCAAAACAGCTGCCTCAAGGGAAGTAAATTTGGGTGTAAATTTTAAAAAAGGGATGGGCTCCCGAACAAGGATGTAAATTCTACCGCTGTACAAAGCAATTTGGGGGCATCCTCACTTAGAAATGCTGTTTTAAGGGCCGGGCCCCAAATTTTTAAAGAGTGTAATGGAGCTAAAAGAAAAAGGGAAAGACAGCAACCCAAAATTTTAAGGGGAATGGGGGCATCTTTGTTATGAGAGAGGTTTTGTAGAATTGAAAAATATTTTTTGTTTGAGAAAAGACGGCTTCGGGGGGCATGATTTAAAAATTTTTAAAAAATAGAAAAGAATGTTTAAAAACCTACCTGGGAAATAAAAATATTTAAAGGGGTTTCCAAACTATTAAAAAATTTTGGGGTCCTGGGTGGGGGAGGGTCTGGGGGCAGAGGAAAATGGTTTTCCACTGGGGGCATATTGGTTCCTGCCTTTTTTGGGTTCCGGGGGGGCATTAACCCAGGGTAGGCTGTGCTTTAAAGTCCTTGTCTCTCTTTCCCCTTTACCTAAATTTTTCCCCCCCTTGGTTTAACTTGATGGACACTGTTTTTTTTCAACTGAAATTTAAATATAATCTGGCTTTTATAAAGTTTTTTTTTGGAGCAATGGGTTTCCCCTGGGAGAGTGGCCATTTAAACCCATGTTTATACAGTACTTGTTTCCCGGGGGATAATGCACAAACTTTCCAACTTTTCCCCCAGCACTTCACAAAAACTTTTTTCTTTTGTTTTTGGCGACAGGGACATGCAACCAAAGCAAAGTTTATCTCTGGACACAAACGCTTTTCCTTCCCCGGGGCGGGAGATGGGTGGACTTCCTATCCCTTTTTTGTACTTGCTTTTAATTTTTTTCTACATTTTAACGAGGCACCTTCAGGCCCTCCCGGGAAATTTCACCCAAGGGTGATCCAACTTGTGCAAGTCCACAAAAAACCCCCCCTGATATCTTTGGATGATTTTTTTTAGACTTTCCATTTTTATGTTATACACAGAATCAATGTGTTTTTGGTGTGCGTTTAAAAAAAACATTCACAGGTGTTTCTCTAATTAACTAAGATTTTCCCAAAAACCCATCAAAGCTTTCCCAAAACATGAAATCCCAAAAAAGGGCTTCCCCAAAATTTTTTTAAAGCACAGTAAATTTCCCAGTGTATGTAATTTTTTGACTTTGGGAAAAAAAGTAATTTAAAAAAGCCTTAAAAAATTCCTCTCATTAAATTTTGGCATTTGGCAAATTTTAAAAAAATTGACCTATAACAGGGGAAATTTTTTTTTTGATTTCATTGACATTTTGGGGAAAAACAGAAATTTCGTTTTTTCTTTTTAATAGTACAATGTAAACCTCTGAGCATATTTCCCCCTTTTTTCTTTTTAGAAAACACAACTGAGTGTTCCCAATTTGGGGATTCCCTGCAAAGTTTTTTTTTACAATTTTTTAAAACATTGCAGCAATGCCAACTTGTATGGGGCCCACCCTTTGACAATAAATAGTAAGGGCTAAGCCAAACAGCACTGACAAAAAACCTTTGATTTTTTTTTTTTTGGATGAAAAGGGGGTTTGGGCTTTTGGCCTCGTTTTGTGGGTTCCCCCCCCTTTTCATTAAACAGTTTTTATGTTCTGCCCAAAACCCCCAGGAAAAATTAACATTTTGATGGAGGGAATTTGCCATCAGAAATCCAAAACTGTGTAGGGCTACAGCTTGGGGTTTTTATTAAAGTCCCAAAGGAAAGGGAAAGGGTTTATATTCGGGTTTAAAAAGCGGTTTCAAATATACAAAACCTTTTGAAAAAACTGACTGAAAAGCGGTCCCCTGTGGGGCCACCCAACCCCTTAAATTTTCAAATTTCTTCATACATTTCCATAGGAATTTAAAAGAGGAAAGCCAACACGGGGTCTAAAAAAGGCTGCTCCCGGGGGTTTTTTTATTTTTATAGGGGGTTAAAGTTTTTTTACGAAAATAAAGGGCATTTTTTTTAGAGTTTGATTTAAAAATTTTTTATTTTTTTTAGGGAAAATTTTTATCTTAAACCGTTTTTTCTCCTCCCCTTTTGGGTTTGGGAAATTCTGTTAAAACTCTGTTGCAGATTTCCCTTACATAAAGAAAAGGGAAAAAAAAAAAGCAGAAACCCCCTTCTTTACTGGGTGTGGGCTGGTATTTTTAAGGTTGGGGAAAGGGGGGAGTAAACCCTGGACCTTCCCCATTCTGATAGTACCCGGCTGCAGCTTTTTGTTTTATCAAGGGTGGTTAAAAGAGGGGGACCCCCATGTCCCCCTTTTTTTCTGAAAATTATTTATTATTGAAAATCTAAACATGGGCATCCATTGTAATGATTACAGGAGTAGTCCATTTTTAGAGCCTCAATAAACATGGGGCATGGGATCACCCAGGATATTGTCAGGATGGAAAGATGCATGGGTATTGGAACTCATCCTAAAAATACCAGCCCACAGCTGCCCCAGAAGCCAACCATCACATTACAAGGTCTGCTTCTGATGATAACCTGGCTCTTCCCAGTATCCATGGTCCGTTGCATACTGGGGCAATAGTGACATAGGGTTAATGTCAGCCTTGGGTGACAAAAACCACCACTATTTAAGTGAAGTTTAAGCTGGACAATATGATTCTGGCCAGGGGCGTCGCTAGGCAGGTTTATTCGGGGCACAAGCCCCGAACAAAGCTGCCTGTGCCCCGAGTCTCAGACCGCCGGCTCCAGGCTGCGGGCCTGCAGCACCGACGTTCTATTGAGCTGTGTGTCCGTGCTCTGGACGCACACACAGCTCAGGATGGTTGCTAGGTGCAGGGAGGGAGGGAGGCGACTGCGGGAGATGACGGGACTGAGGAGGGAGGAGAGGGCGCCAGCTGCTCACACTGCCAGAGGCAGGAATATCCGGGGCACAGCACAGTGTCCGGCAGTGTGAGGCTCCGCCCCCTGCTGTGATCTCCGGAGCATCTCCTGCAGCTGCACTGTTCTGCCCTGTCCTCGTGGCTTCAGCAGCTCCCACAGGTACCCACATCCTGGAGGTCTCCAGTGAGTGAGGAGCCTCCCTGCAGAGACCAGGACTACGGAGTGTAACAGGAGGGAAACAGCAATATCTTCATGAATGTAAACTGTACTGAGTGTGTGTCTCTGAGTGTGTGTGTCTGAGTGTGTGTCTCTGAGTGTGTGTCTGAGTGTGTGTGTGTCTGAGTGTGTGTGTGTCTGAGTGTGTGTGTGTGTGTGTGTGTCTGAGTGTGTCTGAGTGTGTGTGTGTGAGTGTGTGTGTGTGTGTGTCTGAGTGTGTGTGTGTGTGTGTGAGTGTGTGTGTGTGTGTGTGTGTCTGAGTGTGTGTGTCTGAGTGTGTGTGTCTGAGTGTGTGTCTGAGTGTGTGTGTGTCTGAGTGTGTGTCTGTCTGAGTGTGTGTGTCTGAGTGTGTGTCTGTCTGAGTGTGTGTCTGTCTGAGTGTGTGTGTGTCTGAGTGTGTGTGTGTGTCTGTCTGAGTGTGTGTCTGTCTGTCTGAGTGTGTGTGTGTGTCTGTCTGAGTGTGTGTGTGTCTGAGTGTGTGTGTCTGAGTGTGTGTGTGTCTGTCTGTCTGAGTGTGTGTGTGTCTGTCTGAGTGTGTGTCTGTCTGTCTGAGTGTGTGTGTGTGTCTGAGTGTGTGTGTGTGTCTGAGTGTGTGTGTGTCTGTCTGAGTGTGTGTGTGTGTGTGTGTGTGTCTGAGTGTGTGTGTGTGTGTCTGAGTGTGTGTGTGTCTGAGTGTGTGTGTCTGAGTGTGTGTCTGAGTGTGTGTCTGAGTGTGTGTCTGAGTGTGTGTCTGTCTGAGTGTGTGTGTCTGAGTGTGTGTGTCTGAGTGTGTGTCTGTCTGAGTGTGTGTCTGTCTGAGTGTGTGTGTGTCTGAGTGTGTGTGTGTGTCTGTCTGAGTGTGTGTCTGTCTGTCTGAGTGTGTGTGTGTGTGTCTGAGTGTGTGTCTGTCTGAGTGTGTGTGTGTCTGTCTGAGTGTGTGTGTGTCTGAGTGTGTGTGTCTGAGTGTGTGTGTGTCTGTCTGAGTGTGTGTCTGTCTGTCTGAGTGTGTGTCTGTCTGTCTGAGTGTGTGTGTGTGTCTGAGTGTGTGTGTGTCTGAGTGTGTGTGTGTCTGAGTGTGTGTCTGTCTGTCTGAGTGTGTGTGTGTCTGAGTGTGTGTCTGTCTGTCTGAGTGTGTGTGTGTGTATGTATGAATATATGTTCACACTGCGTAAATTGCGGGGCGCATTTCTCCGCGTATTTGCGCTTCAATACGCCCGACATGCGCACCGCAATTACGGTAATTCATAGCTCTCCTAGAGACCTATGGATTACATGTCAAATTGTATGCACAGGGGGAGCAGCGTGTGGTTCCAAAACACACAGCGTATTGCGGTGTGTACCATACTCGCCGCAATAAGCCGTGTGAACATAACCAAAGGGCCCGGGCCCCGGATGTATTGGGACCCTAGCAACGCCCTGATTCTGGCAGATACAGACTACAGCTGCTACACAATCTCCTGGTGAGACAGTCCTATGCCCCTCCTTGAGAATATTGTGCCTGTAAGCTGTGCTTTGTACCCCCTTCTCAAAACCCTCCTCACCACTGTGTTATGCATCCCAGTGCCAACACAAAATAAACCCCCCACCTATTACCATAGCCTCTGCTCCTCCACCTATCGCCCCATAAACTCCTCACCACCTCTGTATCTCACCCCATAGCCCCCGCACCTCCACCTATCACACCGTAGCCTCCTCACCTCCACCCATAACCCCATAACCTCCTCCTCTCCACCTATCACCCCCCGCCACCTCTACCTATCACTCCATAAAGTCACCACCTCCTCCTCCCTGCCACCTATCACTTCCCTCCTCTTATTACCCCATAACCTTCTTACCTTTAGCTATCGCCCCATGTGGAGTTTGTACAGAAGTGAGGACAGGTAGGGAAGTGCTGGAAAAATTAGAATTCTAAAAATTCATTCTTAGAATGTTTGTAGGGTAAATTCTGAGTTGTGGCCGGGAGAAGTTATGGCGGTTTGGACAGGATGGAGAAGAAAAGGGAAAGGGAACAACTCCAGTCATAGAACACATCACCTGTGAGTTCCTGGATATAATTGAATCAGGAAGGGGGGTAACCAACCTGGTCAGAAACTGGTCAGTGCTGATGTGCAGCATTGCATGGTAGCGTGACATGTTAATGAGGGTGGGGGGATTTTCTCTCCCTGCCCTATGTGCTTTTTAGCCTAGCATTCAGCCAGAGATAAGAATTGCTCTATGAAATGAAGCGAAATTCTAACAGCAATGTATTTTGTAATAATATGTTATAAAGAGATATTGGACCCAGGTAAAATTTCAACACTTTAATGAAGCACTTTTAAAATTGACATCCACTTTCAGGCATTCAACCGTGATATACAGCATGACAATAAATGGACGAATGGTAATAGCATATACTCAGCGTTAGGTTGCGACCTCCCGGTCGTTCAAAAAATTCAAGGCAAAAGTCCATGCATCGATCTGGGAGACGCCAGGGCCCAGAGCAGAGATGGCGCAATGATGGTAGCTAGCGCGCACTCTGACGTGCAACGTTTCGGGGCAAACTCCTCCCCTTCCTCAGGCACGAGCATATCAGTATACAGCCACTCCTTAAATAGGTAAGAGGGCTGTTTACTCATACATTATAACATCGTTAAAAAAACACCACAAAAAAAACAAAAAAAAAAAACACAAAAAATACACGAAAAATAAAATCATTATTAAGACATAACTGCAGGCAAAACAGTGGGAAACCATCTCATGCTGTTACGTAACCCAATTCAAAAGGAAGACTCGCAAATTGAGGCTCTCATTGAGGCCCCTCGGAGATAATGACTCTAGCTCCGTGATCCAGTAAGCCTCACGTTTAAGTAATTTATTAGTCAGGGATGCGTTATCATTACATAAAACTTTTTCTAAAACGCACCAGCGCAATTCGCATAAGTCATGCCGTGCTTCTGCGAAGTGTTTAGCCACGGTCCGTTTCCCCAAAAGTTTTTTTGGGGGGATCGACATCTTTAGATACACTAAGCTCATCACTAGGGTTGTTCAGTTTTTTTTCTATAGCTTCTAATGGCCGACTTATGTTCATTGATTCTGACTCTAATACATCTCGATGTCTGCCCCACATATATTACATATATTACATATTTGTAATAATATGATCAATAAGTTAGGAATACCACTTTAACTGTGGAAGTGTGCAAGTGGCCTTAATATTACCTGGCTCCATCCTGGGAATACTTTGCTTGTAGCCCTGTTTTATACCTTTCCCAGTGGTGACTGGAGAAGTTGTTAATAATTGTATCAAGAACCCTGTCCACCCACAAGGCCTGGTTCTCATCTACTGTGTTATTTCCATCATAGGAACATAAAAATGGAAATAAAACGTTCCATTATGGTTTCTGTCATTTGAATGGAACAAAAAATGCTGCATGTATTTTTGACAGAATCTACGACGGAGGCTTGACCCCTGATGCAAATGTAAACCAGGCCTTTGTATTGAAAGTATTAGAAAAAGGGAGCCACCTTTAGTATGTTACCCTGCTCCCAGGCTGCGCCTTCCATGGCTGGCGGACGAAGGACGTCTACACTGATAGGGCCGTTTTATGGTATTACTAATATTTAGATTTGTCATTATTGAACACAGTGAACACAGTTAAATGGGATGTATTGCTTTATCAGTTCAGCTGTTTTCTTCTAGCTTGATTTTCTCAGTTCCTGAAATCCAGAGGCGTTTTTCCTCCTCCCAGCTGCGTGTTTCTTAACTGAAGGGGGATGACATCATCCTCCCCCTTCACTGTTCATGCTCGTTCCCCAAAAACGTGTGTTTCCCCCCCTCTCTGGTCAAACTGTCACTGTCCCCTCCCTATGCAGTTCTTATTTTGTTAGAGCTGTTTGTTTACTACCACAGGCCTGCATTCAGTCTAGGGCAGTCTTCTATGATAGGGGCACTGACTTTCTCTCTCCTGCTGCAGTTTGATAAGTTGAATCCAGCTTCTATGAACTTATCGAGCACAGACCCGTCCCCCTTCTATTTTTTAGCGCAGGGCATTGGGGCCCCGGGCCAATTTCTGCTGTTTTTCTGATTGTAGAACCCCGCTGCGTGTCAATGGGAGCTGCTAGCTGTACAGAGTGAATTGTTGCCTGCCCCTTTTTTGAGTGGAAAGGCGGGAATGCACGCTCCGTAAATACACCGGGGGCCCGAACAGAATGTAATTAGTAGAGCCGTCAGCCAATGAAATGAAAGGAGGTGGGATCCGACCGGCTCCGGGGAACAGTGTTTACAGAAAACGAAGATAAGGAATACTGTGAAAATAAGACAGCTTTGGAAATGACATCCAATTGCAAAGTTGCTTGTTTTCACTGTCCCCTAATTCTGAAGACCATTTAATGAAATGATACAACCCCTTTAAATTCCACATACATCCCTAGAAAGAAAAAAAAATCCACCACATTCTGCACCCACTGGGCCTTTCCTTTCTACAGTTTTTTCCATTTTTTTGTCTAGCTTTTTTCTACATTGCATTCAATGGGTTAAAAATAAAGCACTAAGAAAGATAGTGGATATGCAAACAGAACTTGCACTTGCTTGGAAGTTCCAGCATCTTTTCCCCCCTTTCACCAAAGATTGCTGCTTTATCTACAGGTGGCTGCTAGCACACCTGCAGTGATGAGGACTAAGGGGCAAATAGGACACCCATTTGGTCAGCTGAATCAGTCCTAGAGGTGAATAAGGTGGGTCTATCCTTAGTTGTAAATCTAAATCATGGGTTTCAAACTCATCCTGGTAAATGGGTCACAAATATAAAAATGTTGAAGTTGGCGTGCTGCATTTCATGTTCGATACAATCCAGAATTATTTGCTCAGATCATTATACAATGGGGTCTGTTGGGTTTACACAGTGATGTCCGTCAAAGAAAAAAATAGTGCAGCGTGCTGTGTTACTTTTTCCATAATCCACTGAGGAATCCGTAGTGGAACTTCCAAACTGATCCTCCAATGCAGATGTGAACCAGGCCTAAGGGTTAAATGGCCAGGATCAAAGTAGGCTCTAGTCCTGACTCTTACAGCAGGCCCCTGGCATTCCTGAGGAGGTTTTGAAGCTTCAGAGTCCCTTGGACTGTAGATATCAGGGCCCTATACAGCTGAAGTATCTGGGCCCCCCGTTCATTACCATTTGCTATCCAACACTATATCAGTGGGCCCCTCTTTTATACATACTTGCCAACTTTTGAAAGTGGCCTTCAGGGACATTTTGAATTGCAGCTTGTCGCCTTGATGGTTTGAGCGGGCCACACCCCCTGTTTTACATGACACACTCTCTTGCTTTTGCACAAAGTTACACCCCCTTGTCACATCTGTGTAACAGCTTTGGAGGAAAGCTGATAAGGGACTTGGTATCCTTCAGCTTTACTGTACGTTGGATCTCCTAACCAGCATCCAAGCTGGGTAACATCACATCAATCAGCTTTCCTTCAGAGCCTGGCTACAATGTGGTGCCTCTGCACCAAGTGATGTCAGGGCAGTATCTCATGATGCTTTACCCCGGCACCACTACTATATAAAGAGCAACCCACAGCCAGTAAGAAAGTCCTCAGATGTATAAAGTGGTTCAGCTGCCATATAGGCTTAGGCTAAAACCAACCAAACATTATCAACTTGTGACTATGTTTTGCCCCTTTTCAGCCATATATACTGCACTAGTGTATATAGTGCAGAATATAGCAATTCTGTCCCACAAATATGTGAAAAAAGGCCAATTTTAGTAGGTCGAAACCAGAAGTTTCTATACCCTATATAAAAAGACACATCTGCAGGTTTTTCTCACTGTCTGACATGAAACCTACCATTGCAGGAGATTTACCAACTCTTCAGGGAGCCCGGGAGGACTCCCTCTTTTCAGGGAGTCTCCCTGATGATCAGGGAGAGTTGGTAACTATGGTTTTATATAATTTCATCAGGGCCCCTGAAAGGAGTAGCGCCAGTACTACCCTGATGACGCACTGCCTCTGGGGCCACATGTGACTGGTGGGACACTTGTCTTAGATCCTTGGCCTATATCATTATATGGTTCTATGCTGATTGTGGTGCAAGCTTTGTGGCCCTAATGCAGACGTTTTTAACTTACGATAGAGCCCGATCTGAAAAGTGACAGCTCACACAAAACGAGTCACTAGAGAGACACTCGCTAGTTATTCCATTCTAACCAGCTAAAGTGCTACATTGCATTTGCTTCATTGATTCTATTGATCTGTATGTCAGCCTTAATATGTCCTGTTCTGCAACGTGTTCCCAGTATTTAATATGGCATTTTCTTATGATTAGTACAACTAAAAAGACATTTCGCTCTTCTAATTGCTTTGCTATTGCTTGTCGGCTCTGATTCATGTTGAATGGCAGTCAAGGCCGCAATATTGTTAGGTGAACGTTCTATCCGAGCAGGAACATCTTGTGACAGAACCATCTATTGTGTGCACCACTTTAACTATACTATTCACTTGGCAATCCGCATGATCGTAGGTGTAAACACATCAGATTATTCACATTTTCCTTCTAGAGTCTGTTTTTCATAGCGAGGAAAATAAAGAGGTTCACTGTCCCGGAAGTGGGGCGAGCAAGGCTGAGATGTGTCCCTGCACACAGTGCAATGTTCAGTGGATTATTCTAATGATACCTTGCTATTTCCATGTAAAGGAGGGGGTGGGCAGCAATACATAAAAATACCTACAAAATATATTTATATGCTTGAGGCTGTTCATGTTTCATTGTGGGAAGATCTCTCCTTAGGGAGAGCGCCTTTATAGGTGTGTGGAGATTTGAAATTGCCTTTTTGCACTCCACGAAGCATCTGCATATCACAAGGCATTATGGGAAAGGAGCTAAGAAGCTCTAGCGCCCTCTTTTGAATGTAAAAAATCCTCAATTTGCTTTTGATCCACTGGATCCTTGGAAAGCAAGAAGGGATTTTTTGCCAAGCCAGCATCACCCATCTGCAGTGTGTTTGCCCCTCGTCAGTACAGAGCAGAGCGATGCTAGCTTGGCTGAGAGGGAGGCAATGAGTAGCTCAGAAAGGGAAGATCTCTCCTAATTGTATTTCCTAATTGTCTCACAGTGTATTTACAAAGCACCTATGACATCTCCCGACAGGTCTGTGTTAGGGGCGTTCACACGTCGTTTTGGGATATGTTTTCGGATCCGTGTAGGATCCAAAAATCGGATCCAAAAACGCAGCGGCGATAAGGATCCTAAACAGACCCAACACGTATCCAACATGCAGCTGTGTGTTTGGATGCGTGTTGGACGCAGCAGGATTGCACCCTACAGTTTTAAATAGGGCTCCTGCTGTGTCTTTCGGACCATAAATTGACATGTCAATTCTTGGAACGGATCCAAAAGATGCAGTGAGACACACATCAGTGATCACTCATCTGAACGCCGATGCGTGTTTCAAGTTAAAAGCAATGTTATTTATTAGAAATATTTGTAACATTTTAGCATCTGAGGAGGTGCCGCAGGGCACGAAACGCGTTTGTATACTTGTTACATTTTTATGCTAAGGTGAATACCTTTTTACATTTTTATGGAATAAAATAACATTTTATCATGTATGTGACCCCCCTCAAATGTACAGCGCCATGGATCAATGGCGCTTTAAAATAAATGTTAATAATAATAAATAATAATAATCCAGTATTGCCAACTATATATTTTTATTCCTGAAATGAGCGCCCTGTCCACCATTTTGTTGTTGCTGTATCCTATTGGTTGCCCGCCGCCGTCTTTTTTTTCAGCTTTGGAGAAAGGGGACTATGAGGCTGCTGTTTCTGAGGCTCAGTCAGAGCCATCCACGCGTCAATGAGTGTTGGGCCTCTATTTCTAATCGCACAACACCACTAGGTGAGCACCTTTGCTTTTATTTTACTAATAATTTAGACGTACTTTCTCAAGAGCGCCCCTTCTCTTTTTTTTTCTTTATTTTGCTATTTATTAGATACGTGTTTGGTTCCGTTTAGGGTCCAACAGATGGAGCCAAACACGTATCCGAAAAAGTACGTTCACATGGACTCAACATGCTGTGTGAACATACCCTTAGTAAATCCTTGTGTTCCCTGTGAAATAACAATTCTGCAGCCTCTTCTCATATCTCTATGTTGTGCTGTTCCTCTGTTATTCCTCCTACAAATGTATTACTGAATCAGTCAGATGGGCGTTGCCGTTCCAATTTTTAGAGAGGTGTGTCGCTGCACACACCAACTCTGTGAGCACTGATTGAACAATGTCAGACTCTGCAGTTTCACGCCCCCATAGGTAACACCCAGCTGACAGATTGGTAATAAATGTCTAGGAGCAATAACAGAGGAACAGCATGACTTAGAAATTTCAGAGAAGATGCTCTAGAATTGTTATATCATGGGTACTTACTATCTCTATTACTTACTAAAACATCGATGTCAGAAATGGACACAAGTTTTCTTTACCGGGATTGTATAATAAGAAAGTGACCTACAGATGTGTCCATCCCTTCCTGTCTACAAATTTCGTTATGGACTCCAATTTCCCATCATACAAATGTAATACCATATAGTCATCAGGCTGCAACTTCCTTCAAATCACTGGATGGCCACATCTAGACACATATGACAAAACCTATATATAGAAAGGTTGCACACCAGTGTTTCAATTTTTCATTTCAACATTTCGGTCCCTAAATGGTTCCGGCTCCATTCACGCCATAGAACAACGCACCACAAGTGTTGTAAAATAACAAAGAGCTGAATAAGAGATGTAAAACTTGTAAAAGATTCGGTTGAAAAAGGTCCGTTTAGGGACCGAAACGTACACAAAGTATACGAATCTAACTATATATAAGATGGAAATATGTTGACCCTGTATTTTATGAAGCCGGATAACTATCATGTTACTTAATAAAGTTTTGTTGAAATGAAAAATTGAAACACTGGTGTGCAACCTTTCTATATAAAGGACTACTATAAAAAATTTTGGTTTGCACCCAATTTTTTACCTGATAGAGTGCCAAAGACGATCTTTCTATAAATATAACAAAACCTATGCCTGGTAGAGCTCACACCACTCATTTTAGGGAGTTCTGAGTAACTAGGACGATGGGGAAGGGCCCACTTGTGTTGTTTAAAGCAAATAAACTTTTTTTTTTTAACTTTTGTATGTTTTTTTTTCATTTACATTACTTTCTATATTAAAAAAAAAATCTGAATTCTTGCAATTTTCACACTTATACTCACAGTAGCTGACACTTCCTGTTCTGCAGAGATTATTCTCAGCAGTCAACCTGTAGTAGGTAATTGGGCCCCCAGTTTATATAGATAATAGGGCCCCCAGTATATATAGATAGATAATAGGGCCCCAAGTATAGATAGGTAATAGGCCCCCAGTATATATAGGTGTGTTACATATAGGTAGGTAGTAGGGCCCCCAGTATAGATAGGTAATAGGGCCCACAGTATATAGCTAGGGAGGTAATATGGCACCCAATATACAGCTAGGCAGCTAATATGGCCCCCAGTATATAGCTAGGCCGGTAATAGGGCCCCCAGTATATAGCTAGACAGGTAATATGGCCCCAGTAGATAGATAGACAGAGAATATGGCAACTCGCATACAGCTAGACAGATAATATGGCCTTAGTATACAGCTAGACAGTTAATATGGCCCCCAGTATACAGCTGCTCAGGTAATATGGCCTCTTATATATAGCTAGGCAAGCAATATGGCCCCCAGTATACAGCTAGGCAGGTAATATAGCCCTCAGTATACAGCTAGGCAGGTAATATGGCCCGCAGTATATAGCTAGGCAGGAAATATGGCATATATAAAATAAAAAATTCCAGTACTCACCTTTCCAGCGCTCTCTGAAGATCCTGCTGGGCTCTGTCCGACATAATCACGCCACCTGTTTCGGATGCCCCAGAGGCTCCGCGGTGCGGGAGCACACGCTCTCTGCTCCATGGAAGCCTTGCGCTGTACACATACAGTTGAAGAGACCATCGGGGCTCCAGGCCCACTGCAGCGGCCTGGAGCAGGGCGATGTCTGGGGCACCGGCAGTTTTATCTGAATAAAACTACCTAGCGTTGCCATTGATTCTTTCACTAACACAAATCAGGAGAGTCCAGTTGCTGATGAATATTCCCCATGAAATAAAAATTCTGGAGCCTCGTCTCTTATAACTTTGTGTTGTGTGGTTTCTCTGTTGTTCCTTCTAGAAATGTATTACTGAATCTGTCAGATGGGTGTTACCAGTTGGGGGGAGGGGTCCCTGCACTGTCTGACATTGTCCAATCACTGCTCTTTTGAAGACTGGAAATGGTGACACCCATCTGACTGATTCAGTAATATATTTCTAGAAGGAATAACAGAGGAACAACACAACACAGAGATAGATATAAGAATATGCTCCAGAATTGTTATTTAATAGGGAACACAAGGATTGCCTAAAATGGACAGATTAGATTTGGTCACAGGTCCTCCTTAAACATCGTTATGCAGTAGCACATAATACTTGTGGAGCTTCAAATGTCATATATTGTGTGTGTTACAATTTAGCCTCTGAGTTCTTTTTTGGGGCACTGTGGCAGCAGGATGGGATTGTTTATTCTTATGTAATCCATATGGAATGAGACATATACATACAGTAGATCACTTTTGATGTGTCCCTTGTCTATGGTCAAATGTGAGAAGAAGAAAACAGAAGAGGAAGCACTTCCTGGTATAGTATTAAAAACAATTTGTAATATTACAAAACTAGTGAATTGCGCTCACCTTAGACTGTTGTGCAATATAGGCTCAAGACTCCACATTGAACAGAACCAAGAAGTTGGGTTAGTGGCTCATCGAAACGCCCAGATTCCGTAGCTACAGTTGAGGGAGATGATATGGTCAGTGATATCCTAATGAAGAAGCAGCGTTTTCAAACCTCCTCTAGGCAAAAGCGGATCTAAAGTTGTGACTCCAGCGCTCAACCAAACAGTGCGAGAGCAAATAATAGATAGTAAATAATTGTCTATAGACAAAATGAATGTGAACATATGTAATCCACTCGGATCAGCACTTTGGAACCAATAATTAACAGATATTTATTAGTAAAAAGAGCACATTTATTGCTCTTTGATGTCACTTATACCCAGGCAATCTCAGATAAATTGTTTTTAATCCCTCTGTGATACTGAGATTGTTGGAAAAGCGTTTGTTTTTATTGTCTTCCAATAGCTATAACTTTAAAGGGGTTGTCTCACTACATTGATTCATCTCACCTCAGTTCTGTTTTTTTGGTTTAATTTTGAATTCAGGGGCGTGTTTACTGGCTTCCACTAGGCTGCAGTCGAACCAGGTCTGTAGCTATGCAACCAGTGCTGGCAGCCTATCAGGAGAGATCAAACAGGTTCTGTAGCTATAGTGACCTGAAGAGCTGATGCACCCATACAAGAAGTGATATCTCAGTATAGGTAGTACACATGTTATGGACAATATTGCAAAGTGACTTGTTTTTTTCAAGATCTTTTACATAAAAAGCAACCCTTGTAGTGTGAAAACCCCTTTAATAACTTTATTCTTCCATCAATGATCATGTCAGAGCTTAACTCTTGCACTTTTGTATGTTTTTGGTATCATATAATGCATTAAAGTGGTTGTCTCGCTACAAAGAATAGCTTTCAAAATGTAGGGAACACTAAATGAAGACGTTTTTCAAATATATTGCTTTGTTCATCTTTTTTTGTTAAGGAGCTACAAATGATTTTATCACCTTCTGAGCTCTCTCAGGTTTCCCAAGTGCATGACCTGTATACTCCTTATCCCCTGCTTTTTGTTCTATCTAATAGCAGGGAGTGATGTCATCACACAGGTCATGGAGGCAGTGTGAGAGCTTGTGAGTTATCTGATCTTTCAGACAAAAGACAGTAATTACTTTTTACTTTAGCTCAGAGGCCTCTCCAGACCTCAGAGAAGGTAATTTAGCTAATCTAGACTGATAAACAGAGAAGTCTGAATACATGGAGCTCATATGCTAATTACAGACAGCTTGACCAGGAAGTGACAGAGCAAAGCAGCATTATTTCATTCATGCATACTATGAAACTGTGAGATGAGACAATCCCTTTAACAGGCCCCTCCAATTTTTTTTTGGGGGGGAGAAGGGGGTGGATTGGAAAAAACACAGTTGTCTTTTGTTTTGGCAAATCTGCAGGATAGCAATATTTAGATTTGGCTTTGTTATGTTTTGAAATTTAAAAATAAAAACTTTTTTTGAAGCTGCTTTGATAATACAGACATGGTGTCACAGTACAGGGATAAAAAACACAGCGATGTCTCCGCACAGAGAGAATACACATGATTTTGTCTCAGAAGGATAATTAGCTATCTTAAAAAAATAAAACTTTTTTTTAATTGCTTTGATAATTCAAACAGTGATGTCACTGTACAATCATAATGCTCACAATGATGTCACAGTGTAATCATAATGCTGACAATGATGTCACAGTACAATAATGCTCACAATGATGTCACAGCGCAATCATAATGCTCACAATGATGTCACAGTACAATCATAATGCTCACAATGATGTCACAGCGCAATCATAGTGCTCACAATGATGTCACAGTACAATCATAATGCTCACAATGATGTCTCAGTACAATCATAATGCTCACAATGATGTCTCAGTACAATCATAATTCTCACAATGATGTCTCAGTACAATCATAATGCTCACAGTGATGTCACAGTACAATCATAATGCACACAATGATGTCCTTTAAAATTTATAATGCTCACAATGATGTCCGGGAAAATTATAATGCTCAAAAATAAATGTCCAAGTACAATCATAATCTCAAATGATGTCCAGTCAATCATAATGCTCACAATGATGTCTCAGTACAATCATAATGCCACATGTGATGCACAGTCAATCTATATAGTCACAATGAATTTTTTTCACTTTGTCAAAAAATCAAAGGGCTTCACAGTTTTTGTCACAGGCAACCCCAATTTTATGTATACAGGTGCTAACCCCGGGGGTGGGGCTAACATTTTTATGCCTCCAATTGATGTTTGGCAATTTGCCCAAACATTAAATCTTTCATGTGAGTCAAAATACAATCAAATGTCACAGCCCAAATTTTTGATCAATGTGTAAAAAAACTTAATAAAAATAAAAGGGTACACGTACAATCATAATCTCATAATTGATTCCAGTCAATCATAAAACATGATGCCAAAAAATTTGCAAAATTTCCGCTTACCAATGATGTCTCATTACAATCATAATACTCACAGTGATGTCACAGTGCAATCATAATGCTCACAATGATGTCAGAGTACAATCATAATGCTCACATGTGGTGCACAGTACAATCATAATGCTCAAAATGATGTCCAGAAATCATAATGCTCACAATGATGTCACGCGTTTGTTACAAACATGTATTTGCCACAATGATGTTCAGTACAACAAAAATGCTCAGATGAGTCACAGTAAAATTTCATAATGCCACGTGATGCCTCAGAAAATTCAAGATTTAGCTCACATTTGATGCCACTGCAATCAAAATGCAACATGATGTCCCAGTCAATCATAAAAGGGGCCCTCACGTATGATGTCTCAGTACAATCATAATGCTCACGGTGATGTCAGAGTGCAATCATAATTCTTACAATGATGCCACAGTACAAACATAATGCTCACAGTCAATTTAGGATTCTTTGCAGGAGCTTACTTGCTCACCCAAAGTGAAGTGGATACTTCACTTAAAATAAAGTTGAGTTTGGCTGGAAGCAGATAGACATCAACTAGACATGTGGCTCTGTCTTTACTCACTTCATCGTCATCAAAATCCACTCTATGAATAAACTCCAGGTGCTACCATGTCCTATTCCTTCAGATTCTCTTTACTACACCTGTCTTTCCTGGTCTTTGGGTTTTAACGGGGTTCTCCTGGACTATTTTTTTTTATTTGTTTCAGTGCTCACAACTTAATTATATTGAACTTTGTAATTGATACTCATTTAAAATTATGTACATTTGTAAAACCAGGCAGAGAGCCCTTTACTCCCTTTCTTCCTACTTCCTGCCTATGTGACATCCATTGATCACATGGCCACAATGGACATTTTGTCATCACTCAGTGGGTGTGCTTTGAAGCTCAGAAACACTTCCCTGTAGTGCTTGTGACCTGAGCAGAGAAATATCTGTTTGCCTCTAGTGACTCATCAGTCACTATGTAAACAGAGTTGTTGACGGGAATGTAATCATTCAAGTACAGCAATATGGATACATACAGTGATAGCTATGTGTCCATAGTGAATCATCAATGCTAGCTGCTAGAGTCTAGCTGCCTGTATTATTGTATACTGTTTTTATCTCTTCTGATAGAAAGATATTTGCTAAATAGACCTTTTCATCTGGTCAGAAGTCTTACATTGTTTGATTAGCTGAATATGCATTAGAACATCTGAGATGATCCAGCAGCAGTCAGAATAAAGTCTGCCTACTGCTCTTTATACAGTAGTGGTGCCAGAGTAAAGCATCATGAGATGCTACCCTGACATCATTGGGTGCAGTGAGAATGCCACATTCCCTACAGCAAAACTTTGTTAGGCTGTGCACATCCAAGAACATCTTTTGAAAAATGTAAGCATAGGTGCACACTGGTAAGGCAATAACATATATCCCTTACAAATATCAGTAGCACACTCAAAACTAAGAAAAAACATCAAAGGTAAAAGTAATTTTGGAAAAATGGCATTACTGCAAAGGAAATATGAAAACCCTGGGACTCTTAGTTCACAGTTTTTGACAAAAATGTTTAAGCTCACCTCCCAATAGCGTCAAGGGGATCCCAGCACAGGTGAGTCCCTAACACTAATATGTTACCTCTCTAGGAGCCTGTTCAGACTCCAACTTCTCAAGGAGTGATAAGAACTTGCTACTGAATTATCCTGCACTGGTTTAAAAGAGGTAGGTGGAGTGCAGCAAGCCAATGAGGTTGCCATTCCTCAAAAAGACTACAAAACTTTGTTAGGCTGTGCACATCCAAGAACATCTTTTGAGAAACGTAAGCATAGGTGCACACTGGCAAGGCAATAGCATACATCCATTACAAATATCAGTGGCACACTAAAACATTCCCTACAGCAGGCACACAGCTTTCCCATGATCAAAAACTGATTGCTGTGGGGATGCAACATTTTACCCCTTTCATGGATGCTAGATAGGCTATCCAGTGTACAGGAAAGCTGGGGCCACATTCCCCATATTAATCAGAGTTACAATGATGGGATAGCGGTGTACCTGCTGTGGTGGATTTACAGCACATACATAGAAATATATAAACCAAATTATATATATTTGTACATTTTTACCATTGTTACAAACTGATTGGTGCACTGTATTTTAACACAGCCTGCTGCAGGCAACCAGCAAGTGAAGTGGACCAGAGATGCAGGGGCATGAGGTGCACATGTCTGAGAAAGATGATGTAAGGGTGTACAGGGCAGGGCTGGACAGTGCTAGGAGGATTAGGGGCAGGTGAAGGGAAGCCCTAGATAGTAACTACATTGGATTCTGGGACTTGTTGGAAAGAGCTGCTGGAGAACTACTGACCCTCCCACAAGCAGGAAGTTTCACTGATCTTATGATAGATGAATAAGGAGGCAAAAGGAAAGAAGCACATGAAGGTAGTGGAATATCTTTACTTGTTCATATAAATGCTTTTAACAGTGTTCTATGAAATCATTAAACTCTCAGATAACCCCTTTACGGTCAAAGAATCTGTCTCCAGACTGTAGCCGGCATAGGTCCATAGGTTGTCCATATAAGTCCCATCAGGACATATAGACATCATGGAATGCATATGCCAAACTAAAGGCCCACGGGACAAATTTGGCCCGCCACACCATTTGGCCCACAACAGCATAGACACACTTGTCATAGAGGCAGGGATGGTCCCTGATAGGACCATTCTCTATGGGGTCAGAAGAGTTATGCTGTAAAAGTAGTTCCAGCGCTGCTAGGCTTAGATTGAAAAGGCCATGCTTACTACATGAATAAATATGGACTTCTTAGTAATTTATTGTAAATACGATCCCACTGAAAGGGGTTTTCCAAGATTTTGAGAGCCGTGTATTGCCTTGTAGAATAAAATATTAACCAGTACTCACCCATACAATACTGGTTAAGCTCCACTGTTCCTCAACTAGTCTCTTGGCGATGACATCACATAACTTGCTCATATCACTGTGAGTCAGTCTGTGGTCTCAGTGGTCTCTGTGGCATCCTGTTCTATTCAATGACTACAAGCAGAGGTATTGAAAATTGTAAGGGTGCGTTCCCACGGCAGAGGACAAATAGCGGTCGGTCTACCCGACTGGTATTCGTCCTGTTTTGCGGCCGTCCCCACGGCCGCGGGAGGGATGGCTTTTCTCCGTGATGAGCAGAGAAAAAGCCCTTTCCATTCACAAGCACAGATTCCGTCCGAAAACCGATTGTGAAAAAGATTGTGCTTGTAGAATGTTTTGCGGGTGGACTGTGGGCGGAAAAACCACCAGACGGAAAACCCGTGCAGTGGGGACTGCTGCACTGGTTTTCCATAGAGCACCATTGTGCTCATTTTCGGCCGGTTTTTCAGGCGGTCTGAAAAACCGCAAACCGGCTGAAAAACCGGCCGAAAACCCGTGCCGTGGGGACATGCCCTAAGGAATCAAACAAATTCTGAAACAACCATGAACAACTTTTTAATAGTCTTGAAAACCCCCTGTAAGTAGTACTTTTAGGTTGCCATCCGGGCTCTGTCTACAGGTGGTTGATCCAAGATAGATAAATACAGCTGGCACCGCATCGTTATATAAACATTTACAATCCTAACAGATATCTGGTCACAATTGCCAGCACCTGAATCTTTATGTTGGCGGCATTTAGTGACTGTTGTTTTTAGAAAGGTGTGTCCTGTAATCTCAGGAAAGTAATATCACCACTTTGGAATGATGTCCCTTTCTGTCTGGGTAGGGTTCTCCGGAGATCACAGCTGTCTACCTGGATTATAAATATTGCAGACTCTTTTGTGTCTGGACCTACTCCCAAACATGGGAAGATTACATCTGCAAGCCAAGCTCTAATCTCTTTGATAGTTGCAGCTCACAGTTAATAAATGTAAAGCTCAAGCATCATTTCACAGTTACAGAGAAGGCTTCTTTACTTATTCTGTGCTGATCTCCAGTCTTATACTCCAACTACATCCAAAGCCGTATCCTGCATTCCTCTTTTTGCCACTTAGGGTCAATAAATGCTGTGCTGACATACAAAATCCCATTAGATTAAGCTGAGATTAGGAATCACCATTAGTTACTGTACCTCTCTGGTCCAGATATTATGTATCTACTGTCCAGGATACCACAGTGTCCATCAGTTATATCCTCCACCGCAGTTCATCATCTTTCACCCACCCCAATCAACCTCCCCAACAGATCCTATCAAACCAAGCTAGTCCACCTCCCTAGTTCCCTAGTCCACCAAGTCCACTGCCTTGGAATTACCTTTGCCTTGACATGCATTTATTCACATCCAAGCTTGTACCACCTCCTGCTATCTCAAAAAGTTCTCAAATCCACCAATGTCTCAATGTTATACCCTGTTTATCCCCTGCCTGGTGTATTGTCACATCCTTCTCAGTGGCCTCCTATCTAACAATCTTGCTCCCCTTCAATCTATCCTTAAAGTAATTTTCTCACCGCAAAGATTAGCTTTTAATATAAAAATAAATGAAGACTATTACCAAATACATTGCTGTGTTGACTTTACTTTGTTTAGGATATACAGAAGATCTTGTCTATTGTTAGTGTACACAGGTTTCTCTAGGTTACCAATCACCTCTCCCTGCTCTTTCTCTTACATTATTGCTCTAAACTGCCATTAGTCAATCAGTCCAACCGTGATGAGTCACTCCCTGCTGAGTCTTATCTCTGACACATGAGCTTGTTTATCTAAGTTAATGACAAGTTTTAAGCCTTTGAGCTTTGTAGCTGTGGGCACTAAATATTATAAAATTTCTGCATTCATGTCACTGTAACAGGATAAGTTAGGGTTAGTAAAAACTGATATGACAATCACTGCTGTAGAAACACCCACAGCCTGACCAAGAATGTGAGTCTGAAGCTGCCTCTGTGTCTGTGAAACAGCATGGTGAGACAACCCCTTTAACTCTTTTGCCCGGAAAATACACCTCTCTTGTGTTACACCTCTGACTCTTCCCTTTGCCATTCCCTTCACAGGTTACCCACTGACCAGCAAATCCAGATTAACCATGACAACCAAAGGCTTAAAGAGAACCTGTCACATAGTTTAGCCCCCCTTGCTGAGGGCAGCACAAGCTGGTGACCGACATGCTGTTTCCAGTGCTGTGTCCCTTATTCTGTAAGATGCTGTAGTTTTCGTATATTTAATGCTCAAGTCTGCACTTTTCAGCCCGAAGAGTCATTCAGAGTCAGGTTTTTTTCAAACCCCGCCCATCTGAGGCTAGCCCCGCCCACCTCAACTGATAAACCTATTACTTTGAATCGGTAGAAACATGTCAATAACTGTCAGTGGGTGGAGCTAGCCTTTGGTGGGTGGGGCTAACACCTGCTCATGAATAAAATTTGAGGGGTAAATGCTCTGAAACTGCTGCATCTTACAGAATAAGGGACACAGTATGACAAGTTTGTCACTAGCTTGTGCTGTCCTCAGCAAGGGGGGCATAACCTATGTGACAGGTTCTCTTTAACACAACCTATACCCCATATATTTCTGCCTTAATCCCCAGATACCTCTCCTTATGCAATCCCTGCTCCTTTTTGGATCTTCTTCTCTGCTCCCCCAATATCAGCTCCTCACACAACCGTCTCCAAGACTTCTCCCGTGCTTCACCCATACTCTCTTCCACCTATGAAACCTTCCAAATCAACCTAAAAAACCCATCTCTTCAAGACAATCTACACTCTACAATACTCTATAAATGTGTAAAAAAAAACCTGCTTGGGGCTTCAGAGATGCACTAAGCACCCATCATTTACTCATTAGCTGTGATCCCTTTTTAACTAATTGTTGGAAAATCACATGAACTGGGATAATTTCCTCCGCCACAGATTCATTAACCCCTTAACGACCTTTGGCGTATGAGTACGTCCCAGGGCCGCTAAGGGGCTTTGCAGGGGGATCGCTCCGCGACCCCCCCCCGCACAGCCGCCGGGTGTTAGCGGCTAATCACCACTAACACCTGGCAGTAACAGCGCCGGCGGGTGGCTCCGCCCGCTGGCGCTGTTTTACCCATCAGACACCGCGGCAAAGATGGCCGCGGCGTCTG
The DNA here is from genome assembly GCA_025379985.1 of Phyllomedusa bahiana. Taxonomy (NCBI): domain Eukaryota; kingdom Metazoa; phylum Chordata; class Amphibia; order Anura; family Hylidae; genus Phyllomedusa; species Phyllomedusa bahiana. The sequence goes on along the minus strand of JAODAL010011847.1, from coordinate 48,769 downwards.
AGTGAACGCCGATCGGTGCTGCGCACCGATCGGTGCGGTGATCGGCATAAGCGCAGCTATGCTGCGGCGATCCGACGACCGGACACGGTGGTGGGGAGCCTTGTAAAGGCTCCCGTCACTTACACTGGCCGGTTTGCCCCACTTCCGTCCGCAGACAGGAAGTGGGGAAACCACCATCTTTGTACACCCTAATGCATTGCTTATGCAATGCATTAGGTTGTATTAACAATCGCGCCCCCTAGTGGTCAAGCACCATAGGGGGACTAAATGTTACAGTAAAAAAAAATAAAAAATAAAGTTTTAAAGTACAAAAAAAAAAAAGTATTAAAAGTTCAAATCACCCCCCTTTCCCCATTTTACAAATAAAATCATTAAAATAATAAAAAAGTTACACATATTTGGTATCGCCGCGTCCGAAAAAGTCTGATCTATAAAAATATAACATCAATTATCCCGTACTCTGAACACCGTAGAAGAAAAAAAATTCCAAACGCCAAAATTGCGTTTTTTGGTCATTTTACGTCATTCAAAAAATGGAATTAAAATGATCAAAAAAGTCGAATGCATTCCAAACTACTAGCGATAAAAATTACACTTCAGCCTGCAAAAAATGCACCCTCACTGACGTCCGTATGTGTTAGTACAAAAAAGTTATTGGTCGCGCAAACTGGCGCCGCGGCGCAAATGTCAAAAATAGAAAATGTTTGGAATTTTTTTACGGTACCAAAACATAACGGAAACCCTACATGTTTGTATTGTCGGATGCATAACAACCTGTAGAATACAGATAACACATTATATTTACTGAAGATTGAACGCCATAAAAGCAAATCACCCAGAAACATGGCGAAAATACGTTTTTTTTCATAATTTGTCCCACTTGGAATTTTCTTGCGGTTTCCCAGTATATTCTATAGTATAGTGAATAACACCATTAGAAAGTACATCTTGTCCCGCAAAATAAAAGCCCTCATGTGTCTATGTAGGTGGAAAAATAAAGAAGTTATGGCTTTCAGAAGGCGAGGAGGGAAAAACTAACGTGTCACCGAAAAAAAACGGCTGGTCCTTAAAGGGTTAATACCGCTGGATTACATAGCTCATATTATGTGATCTTTAATAGTTTACAATAAATGTAAAGTTTTATGGTTAATTTGTTGCTGGGTTCTTGATTTCTTTCATTGTTTACATACAAGTTTGGGCTCCGCTTGGTCTGTGCCTCTACCAACTGAGATACAGACAGTCCATGGATTACAAACGGGATAGGGACTATAGGTTTGTTCTTAAGTTGAATTTGTATGTAAGTCAGAACAGGTAGAATTATTAAATGTAACTCCAGCACAAAAGGTTTTTTTTTTTAGTTTTGGATTAGTGCAAGGAGGGGTTTTTACATTTGTTTTGCAGTCTGTGCTCCTGTTAAGATTTCACCTCATGTGCTGCTGTGGCATGCCGGAACTTGTCATTCCACAGCTACTATCTGCTATGGAACATGGAACTACAAGTGCCAGCACGCCCCATAAATCTCCGTTTGTAACTAGGGGAAAGATGTAAGTCGGAAGGACGTAAGTCGAGGACTGCCTGTACTTTTATAGCAAGATCCCAATGAGCTGATAAAGTTGCCGTTTCTTCATCAATCTCATTGATTCAAATGTAAAACCTATACTCTTCCACATTGAAATTTTAAAACCAAGAAGGAAAAGTTTTGGACGTATGGAAATCACAGGATTGATAGATATGGTAATGTTATGCATATGATAAAATTATGCAAACAAAATATTCAAAAGATCTTGATTTATTTAGTATCGAATATGAGCGCCATGCACAGGAATGCCTGCACCTCCACGCCTTGCCAGGCCATCACTGAGGTTATTAATAGTTCTCTGGAGGAATGTGATGCCACGCTTAATGCACTTGGGTTAGTCATTGAGATTGGCTGCTGGCAGCTCCCTTTGCAATTAGGGACCAATGACATCCTAGATATGCTTGACAGGAGACAAGTCCGGATACACTGAAGGCCATGGTAGCACATTTAGCACAGCAGCAAGAGCAACATGCGACCTGGCGTTGTCCTGTTGAAAAATGGCTCCTGGGGCACTTTGGAAAAATGACCGTACCATTGGTTCCATGACCAAATAAATGTAACACTGAGCTGTTATTGATCCTGAAATGAAGAGTAGAGGAGTCCGGCTACTGTACATTAAGCCAACCCACACCATAATCTGAGGAGTAGGATCAATGTGATGTTCCTTTGTGGAGACCTCTTCATAGCATTGCAAACAAGGTCCCCAGATCAGTCTCACTATCATCAGGACAGAAACAAAAGGGGGACTTATCACTCATTGCAGTACAGGAGGGATCACTACAATCCATCCTTCCAATCAGTTGATCCATTTGTGCAGAGTTTCACCTCCGCGCACCTCTTGTTGTCATTCCAGTTTGCCTTTGATCTCCCAACCACCGGGACCTGCAACACTGAACAGTGCTGACATCTTGCCCCAGGCACCTAGCGAACTGCCGGAGTGGTAAACCACTGTCCCTCTCAGTTTGTGACAAGTGGTGATAACAGGCACGTCATTAAACAGGGGGCCTTGGACAATCACCTCGCACCACTTGATCCAATTCTTAAGGTTCCATATGGCTTAAAAGCTTTGCTTTCAATTTGGCTTTTATGCCCTTGCCCATATCACAGCTTGGAGATAAATGCTAAAAATGTGATCATTTGTAGATCTTAGCAACACCTGCTTCCTCCCTGTTGAATTAGAACTACTATCACAGAAAAATGCCAATGGCTTAAAATATAACTTTTAATGATATTTCTATAAAATATAACAATTCTATCTGGTCTGAAATATTATAGCCGTTTCATTCCTGGTTACCAAATAACAGTACAATCTGTTGCTGAATAATGCATAAGACTATAAAGATACAACTTACAGTTTTGCAAAACTAAATCTTCTGTTTAAAGGTGCTGGGATAGAGTACTGATTCACACACCAGGGTAGCCCACTGAAAGTAAAGGGTATTTGGCATATATACTGCCCCTATATCAAACTACTCTCTTCCGATTAATATAAGGTTGAGTAATCACCCCGAAAAGGGTGGCCCCACAATCCAGGTACTCACCATAGTGTACCCTACAAAGTCCCTATACCTCTGGTCATCAGAAAATACATAATCCCAAAAATGCATAAATGCTGCTGTATAAATTGCCTGCATATCCAGGTACCGGCACAGATCAACCGGGATGAACTACGTTGTATAACCTTGACTTGTCCTTCTCAGTTTTGCAATTTCGATGTTGAGGAGTGTGTATGAAGTTTTTTTCACTGCACAAAAATGTATTGGGGAAAAAAAAACCAACTAATAATATGCAATGAGTGAATTTAGATACAAGATACAAGGCGGAGTAATCACCCCGAAAAGGGGGCCCACTTTCCCAGGACTCCCATAGTGTCCCCAAAAAAAGTCCTTTCCTCTGGTCATCGAAAATCCCTATCCAAAAATGCATAAATGGTGTAAAAAATTCCAATCCGATGTGATCCCCACAAAATTTTGAAGAATAAAGGGGTTTCTCAGGGGTAGATCCAGTTTTCTATTGGAAAGGTGAAAATTCCCTTTCACTCCCTGCTACCCAGGTACCGGACAGATAAACCCGGGATGAACTACGGTGTATAACCCCGATTGTTTCCCAGTTTTTCATTTCGATGTTGGGAGTGGTAGAAGTTTTTTTTTCCCGCACAAAAATGTATGGAAAAAAAAAACTAATAATATGCAATGAGTGAATTTAGATACAAGATGCAAGACAATGTAATGGCTCCAGGCAAGTTCTGAGAAGTCTCGGGGGCTTTACAAACCCTTAGAAATAATTGCCTTATTCGGAAACAGGTATCGAGGCACCATATGGGCCGCTATGGTATGGGGTTATGGGGACTTCATGTATATTAGGGCGGTGTACAACACTCCTAGGCTCTTTTCTTTCTGCCGCTGTAAATCTTTTTTTTTTCCATAGTCCGTCTAGAACCCCGTGTGGGTATTACCATTATGAATAGTCTGAGAAGACAGCCCAAACCACAGAAAAAGGAAACAGCGCTGGTTTACAAAAAAAGACCACTATTTAACTTGTGCTAGCAATTGTTATTGCTAAGCCCCCCCGCCACATTTATTTAATTAACCCAAAACTCTTTCAGTCAAGAGCTCAAAGGTAACAGCTGACTCCAGAATGAACTATGATTTTCCTTTCTTCTCCTTATAGCCAGATTGATAGTTTGATGTGAACGAGGTCAGACTGAATTGGTCGAAAGCAAGGTCACTGTTCATGCTGAATAAAGCTGTCTCAGACATTTTATAGTCGGTGAAATTGGAAGAATGTTGGTTTTAATTATACCTACTGCCTAGTATCAGACTCCTTGCAAGCACTGGAAGAGGAGTATCTGCTGCTTGGGTCCCCGGGGCCCCCAGATAGATTATATGGCTGACTGGTACCATATGTTACCAGAGGATGACATTAATACTTGCTGCCGAGGAAGATAAAAAACGCTCAGGGAATGTATACCTTGATGTACACAATAAAACCATCTTTTATTTGCAGAGTCCGGCATAAAGCAAAGCATTCAATGGTAGAAACGAAAAGTTACTCAGTTGATTTATGAAGTTATTTCCAATATATGTGGTGTTACTGACAAGAGGCACATTACCAGAGGAAGACTAAAAAAAAGGTAATTGAAATTTCTGCAGGGCCGCTCACTGGTTTGGTTATTAACTCCTGTTGTTGTACAGATAACCCCCAGAAGAATTTGCCGAGATAGAGTTGCGTATTGTCAGGCTGTGATGTGTGAAGCGCGTCTTGTCACCGCGTCATGCAGAGAGCAAAGCAATCGTACCTAGGTTCTGTGATGGCCGACTGTGACTACAGGTGCTCTGTGTCTCTCCAGATAGGTTCAAATGACTCGGGAATATAGAAAATGTTGGGGTTTGATTCTCTTGGCCCATAGCATAAGGAGATTTGAGATGATATTTATGCCGTGAGTGTACATAGTTACATAGTTAGTACGGTTGAAAAAAGACTCGTGTCCATCAAGTTCAACCAAGGGTGGGGAAAATGTGGGTGAAGGGAGGGAGACAAGGATTTCAAGCCGAGCCTCCCCACTGGTTACTGCCCTGAAACCCACAAGGCAAGAACCAATCTGCTCCAGTGGAGACCCCTATGACCTCAGAGCCACCACCACCAGGATCCAGAATTTTACATGGCTACATACGCATTAATATTTTTTAGCTTCAGGTAATATTCTTTAGTTTCAGGTATAATATTTGCCAATATTGTAATGGCCAGGACATACCTGTGATGAGTCGCATCCTGGCTCGTCCTTTCAGCGGCAGGTGTGTCGGTTTAGCTTGTCACTCCACTGTGTGGTGTGGCTGTCTTCTGCTGCAGGCTCCACCCTGTAAAGTTCTAATGTAAAGTTGAAGAAGCCAGCAGCATGCAGATGTCTGTAGAAAATAGATCCTTTATTGGTGCCACACATGAATATAAAGCAAGGTAATATCACAGGTAAGGAATGCTGATGCATTTCGAGCCACTACTGGCCCTTAATCATAGCACTATAGGGCATGCATTTTGGTTCTTGTTAATTTAAAGGGCCAATGCACACCACACAGCTTTCCCAGGCTTATAAACTGCCTCCTGATTCCTCTTAGGTCTGGTCTACACAGAATAGAACAAAGAAACTCGTCAAAACCAAAACCTAAAAACCGCCTTGAACCTGAGTATTTTGTCAGTTTTTTGACCAAAGCAGCTGGGTTTCTGACAAATCTTTTGGGTATTTTTTGTTTTTTTTGTTGAGGTTTTTGGGCTGTTTTTTGGATGGTTTTTGGGCAGTGTTTAATGTATGCAAAATTCATATGCCTTGTTTAAAAACCAGGGCAGTTTTTCAGCAGAATTGTCCAAAAACCGTGCCAAAAACCTCACCAAAATTTTTCCCAAAAAACGTTTGGTGGTTTACAAAGACTTCAATAGTAAATTCTCTGCTGAACTCTGTCAGATTTTACAATATGTTCCTAAATCCACCGACACCCAAAAAACAAGCTTAAAAAATTACCTGTGTAGACTACAGCTCGTTTTTTTGTATTGAAGTCTATGTGAACGTTTTCCCATTGGATTTTTAGCGGTTTTAACATAATAAACCTGACGAAAATCCGACAGGAAACCTCTCCCGTGTACAGTAGACATAGCACCTTCCCTCTCCTCCAGTTCATTGGTATGCATCATAGCATTGATTTGTTATTTCCTGTGTGTATTCTCGGTATCTGACCTCGGCTTGTTTCTGACCACTCTGTTTGACTGCTGCCTGGTCTTCTTCCTGTGACCTGATGACAAAAATACTGAGCTTGCCCTGACCTTCTACTCATGTCTAATTTGTCTTCAGTTACCATGCTTGCACGTCAGCTGTCTGTGGGAGTAACCATATTGGAGGCAGCAACCTGGGAGTTCCCTACAATGAAGTCCAGATCCCTTTTACCTTGGGTAAAAGGGTGAAGACCAGAGGGCTCCTTAGACTCCGCTACTTGGCGTGATTCTACGCCAAAGCCTGTGGCCTACAGAAAGGATCCACTATCCATCTCTGGTGGGCTGTAAATATTTTGAAATGTTGTTCTCAGATTTTAAAGGCAGTCCAAAGTAAATGGTGCACTCTGTTAGGCGATGTGGGGCCTGACAGACATTGACTCAAGAATTCAATCTTTGCTGTTCTTTAAAGCTCACATACAATTAATACCCAACTTTCAATACATCCATAGTACAAGGAAAAATAATTTGATAAATTATTTATTGGTGACAAATGCTTTCTTTTTCTTTAATCTGCTTCCTTTTCTACCCCTCTCCTGATTTCTTATCTGTTTATTCAGGCATAAATCAAAAAAAAGAATTTGTCTTGGGACGTTCACTGAGAGCTCAGGTTTTAGCTGCCCATCTATGAAGCTCAAGAGGGGAGGAAGAGAGGCAGAGAGACACCCAGAGATGGTGTACACTATACAGTGAGTGTTTTATCTCACATCAGACTGAACTCACAGCTACACTGCTCCTTACTGCTTTCTAATGTCCTCCATGCTGCTGCCTGTGTGACAGTCTCCTGCTTTCACTTTCTGCCCTCCCCTTTTATAGGTTAATGTGCGTGAACCTAACTCTCAAAAAAGCGGACTTCCTGTCCAACCAAAGATTCTTTTAGTTATTTTACCATTGAGTGCGAAGAGAAGAAAGCAGAAGGAGGAGGGGGGCGGATATAACAAGAAGGAAGCATTTTTCTCTGTACAACGCAGGCTTTGCTTGCCTCTCACTTTCTTTCATAAACTCTTTCTTGGCCTTTTAAAAATTTAAGGCTCCCCAAACCAAAAGAATGGGGTCTCTTGAACCTGCTCTTTGTGTTCATAAATTTTTCAAATTTCATTATTTCCCCTTATGCTCTTCTGATCAAAACCTTTTTCTTTTATATCAAAATTCTCCCCTTCTTGGACACACCGCCTTCAACTTTCCCGGGGAAATCTTGTCCTAATATCGGAACCACAGAAAACCCTCAGTCCCACTGCCCCCAATTCCCCCGTTTTGTCCTGACTGGCTGTCTGACAAGAATCCTCTAAACCCACTCTGGCTATTGGCACCATCACCCTGCCACCAGAGTCAGATGCGGGCGCCTTGAGACTTGCCTGACTCGCCATCGCAGCGATGTTCTAGGTGTGGTAGAGCTGGAGAAGAAAAGGCTCCGAAAAACGCCCCACTACAAATTCATTTAGGCCCACACCGAACATTATTCCCCTCGTCATTAAACATTGTATTTAACCCAAAAACGCCTTTGACATTTCCCCTCCTCCTCAGTCCTAAAAAATCATCCTGATCATGACCTCTGTGCTGAAGACATGGCATTCATTAAAGACAAATCGACTTTTCCGGCAAAAAAAATTTATCTCAAACCCCAAAGTAATACCCCCCTCCGTCCTCCCTGCAGTCCCCTTTGTCTGCTCTCGCCCTTGACCCGATGAAAGAGGGAAATATCCAAAGGCTTCTTTGCTTCCCCCACTACCTGCTTAAGGACCCTTCCCCCTCACCTTTCCGTCCCTTTTCTTGGTCCCCCTTTACCTAAAGCAATCTTTAACCTCTTCTTCACTGGGATATTTCTCTCCTCCCTTTAAAAATGCTGCTTTAACCCCCTTTTTAAAAAAAACCCACCCCTGGGGTCATCCTTTTCACTGCCAATACGACCAGTTCTAACCTGCGTTTTATCTCTAAAAATCTGGAAAAACTTGGTCTGCTCCCCTTCCCCTCTCTCTGCAACTCTCTTTCGATCTTTTAATCCGGTTTTTTGCACCCTTTTACTCCAAGAAAATGTTCTCTAAAGTCTCAAACTACCTTCATACTAAATCTCAGGGCAACTACTCATTGTTGGCTTCTTCTGGATCTCTCTGCAGCTTTTGACACTGTGGATCACCATCTTCTCCTCAGCATGCTCGGCACCATTGGCCTCCAGGACATTGCTCTCTCTTGGTTCTCATCCTACCTCTCTGACCGCTCCTTCAGTGTCTCATTTTCCGGCTCTACCTCCTCTCCTCTTCCTCTTGGGGTTCCCCAGGGATCCGTTCTAGGTCTTCTCCTCTTTTCTATCTACACTTCCCCCATTGGACAAGCATCAGCAGATTTGGCTTCCAGTACCATCTCTACGCGGATGACACTCAACTATACACCCTCCTCCGGGACATCAATCCTGCCCTGCTACAAAACACCAGTGACTGTCTGGCCGCTGTCTATGACATCATGTCCTCTTTCGATCTGAAACTAAACCTCACTAAAACTGAACTTCTTGTAATCCCACCGTCTACTAACCGACCCCACCTTGCTATTTCTTTTTCAGTGTAACTCCTAGGCAGCAGGCCCGCTGTCTTGGGGTTATACTAGATTACAATCTGTCCTTCACTCCCTATATCCAATCCTGTTACCTGCACCTCAAGAACATCTCCAGAATCCGTCCTTTTTTAAATGTGGATACAACTCAAACTCTCATTGTTGCTCTTATTCTTTCTCGTCTTGACTACTGTAACACCTTACTTACCGGTCTCCCTCTCTGTAAACTCTCCCCTCTCCAATCTGTCCTGAATGCAGCAGCCAGGCTTGTCTTTCTTTCCAGCCGCTATACTGATGCCTCTTCCCTCTGTCACTCGCTGCACTGGTTGCCCATTCAGGATACAATATAAACTCATCACTCTCACCCATAAAGCTCTCCACAGTGCTGCACCTCCCTACATCTCCTCCCTCATCTCTGTCTACCACCCTACCTGCTCTCTCCGCTCAGCTACGGACATCAAACTACAGACCACAATCATCAGAACCTCCCATGCCCGTCTTCAAGATTTCACACAAGCTGCCCCAGTTCTCTGGAACATGGTACCGCATACCATCAGGCACAATCCTAACCTTCATAGTTTTAAGAGTGCCCAGAGAACACATCTTCTTAGACAAGCCTTCCAAGATCCCTAATTGCTAACCCACACCTTCTATCACACACGTCTGTCACTGACTATGTTAGGGAACCCACAGGCATTTAGCTATATATAGATGTATGGAGAAGGTGGCAGGTTCACTCAACCCCATATTTATGAAACAAGGCTGGACCATTGTAAACTTAGCACTTCTCACCCTTCGACTCACCCATACACTCTAATAGATTGTAAGCTCTCGCGAGCAGGACCCTCACACCTTGTGTCTCATCTGTAAGTAACTTTTTTCATGTAATGTCTGTCTTTTTGTCTGTAATTATACCCTGTAAAATGCTGGGGAATATGTTGGTGCAATATATATATATAAAGATGATTATTATTAATGTCGATAATAATGTAATTGAAGGTATGCTTTAAATTCCTGTCTCACCCATTGACCTCTCATGTCCTGCACCTTGCAAAACAGAATACCAGGCTCTCCTACCACATCAGATTTGCCACACAGAGCCACCTTCTGAAGATGGGAATGCCACTCCTTTACTTAACTCATTAGCAGGTGGGGACTTTTAGCGATCATGGTATAGTAGGATCTACAGGAATACCTATAATTCTGCTGTGGTATATGTCAGGATATTTTTTTATGGTATCCCAACAGATCCCTGGGAGCGCAATTGAGTTTTGGTTTGGTTTTGTGTCGGTGGCTCTGCATATCACCCCAGAGCATTTTAAGTGAGTTGAGCAGTAATATATGGAACTTTGCATGGTCCACATTGAAACTGAGTGCATTGGAAGTCCTATATAAAGGACTCCTCTTTTTCTAAGCCAGGCAATTATTTGAGTGCATTGATTTTGGTGTGCAATTATTTTGGGTTTGGGATGAGCATGGTACAAGTTGTCTGACTTAGTCCTATAGCATTTAACAAAGGCTTATTGGGAAAAGCTTAACACTAACTAGGTGAGAGGCGAGTGAAGCGGTAATGTATCTCATTGGGGAGAAGCACACGAAGCACACAACATGGTGCATCTTTCCATTGAGATATGTTATCCCTTCTTAGTCAAATTTCTCAACAGCTTTGTGCCAGTGTTTAGGCATTAAAAAGTTACTTCCCTCCTCACATGAGATGCACATGTATCCCAATGTCCAACACTGAACTGTCTTCAACTTGGTAGCCATTGGCTGTTAGTTGCAGCTGACATCTGCCATTGGTGGTCATCCAGCTAACCATTTAGATGCTTCTGTCAGTCTGACTGTGGCATATAGGCCGTCATACAGGAGGGGCACTCCCTCCAATACCTGATCCCCCATCAGAGATCCACCCCAAAGACTTAACATAGTGAAAAATAATAATAAAAAATAAAAACAATCACAGATTTACACAGACAAAAAAGGATTGAACGTTATAAACCGTCCCTTTTTCACATTTATTACTTCCAAGAAAAAATAAAAATCCAACCATCATTTTTATTACTTTATTTATACTGTACAGTAAATGTAATTAGGATTAAAAAAAACTGTTGTCAGATTTGTGTTTTTTTGGTTGTCTTATCTCTTCCAAATATTGGAATAAAAAGTAATCAAGAAGTCATATGTATCCCAAAATGGTACCATTAAAAAGTATAGCTTACCCTGCCAAAAATTGAGCAAATTGTTTTGTTTTGTTTTTTTTTTTAAAAAAAAGACAAGAAGTGAAACAGAACAAGACAATATACATTTGGTGTTGTCCAAATTGTTCTGACCTGCAGAATAAACTGAATATGTGATTAATACTGATCGGTGAACTCTAAATATAAAAATTTAAATTTATTTTCAGTTCTATTCCACGAAGAGTCTTTGTTGTTGTTTCTTAATAAATTGGCGCCATTAAAAAATACAACTTGTGAAGCAGAAAAACAGGATGTCACATGGCGATGCTGACATCAGAATCCTGGAATATGAGGGTTGAAACAATAGTTACATAGTTTGTAAGGCTCAAAAAGACAGACGTCCATCCTACGTTCAGTCTATTGTGCTAAAGTGTTGATCCAGAGGAAGGCAAACCCTCCCATGAGGTAGAAGCCAATTGTCCTCGTTTTAGGGAAAAAATTCCTTCCCAACTGGGAATCAGAATAATCCCTGGATCAATGACGCCTCTCTAGAATCCTGGTCACTATAACTTGTTAAATTATTACGCTCCAGAAATGCATCCAAACCCTTTTTGAACTCTGTTATTGAATTCACCATGACAAGTTCCTCTGGCAGAGAGTTCCATAGTCTCACTGCTCTTACAGTAAAGAATCTCTTTCTATGTTTATGTAGAAACTTTCTTTCCTCTAGGCATAGAGGATGTCCCCTTGTTCTCGATAGAGTCCTGGATATAAATAGATCAGTAGAGAGATCTCTTTATTAACCACTTATATATTTATATATATTTATTATGTCCCCCTGAAGCCATCTTTTCTCTAAACTAAATAACCCTAATCTTGCTAATCTTTCTGGGTATTGCAGTCCACCCAGTCCTTTTATTATTTTTGTTGCTGCCTTTGTACACTCTACAATGTCTTTCCTGTGCACTGGTGCCCAAAACTGTACACAATATTCCATGTGTGGTCTAACCAGTGACTTGTATAATGGGAGAATAATGTTCTCATCATGTGCATCTATGCCCCTTTTAATACAAAATGAACTTGTTTTCACCAAAAATTGCTGTAGCTGTTATGGGTTAAAGACAAGAAGTAGTACAAATTGCAGTGCATATGTATGTCTGCTTAAAGCAGGTGTAGATTTCATTTTATTTTATTATTTTTCAGTACCTATGACACATGGAAACGTCAGTCTTCATAAAAGTCCTCCTTAATGTTCTCTCTTAATAACAATTTGATGTTCTCTCTCTCTCTTCTCTCTCTCTCTCTCTCTCTCTCTCTCTCTCTCTCTCTCTCTCTCTCTCTGGAGCATTATAATGAGACTACAGAACATGGTGTAACATACAACCCCATAGCATTGTGTTAGTACTAACACTTTGTAATTCATATATTAACACATGAAAGGGTGCAAACAGCATGGTGTTATAAAAGCCAGGTGAGTGTCAGACCCCTGGGAAAGAATATACAGTCAGTATGTGTTATTTCAACACTGCATTAAATCCATATGACTTAATGCCAAATTACTTAACTCTATAACATTCGAGTCCTGTGCAGCCTTTCAGCTAATGCATTATATTATTTAATATTAGCTACATAAAGGAATTGTCCAGTATCAAAACCCATCTTCATATACCCTATGAGTTAACACTGAGTTAATAAAAAGGGATCCCTTGTTTAGGATCCTCAGCTTTTGGCCAGAGTGGGGAATAAGTTTCAAAGAGAGTCTCTTGCTCTAGATCAGTGGTTCTCAACTCCAGTCCTCACGCCCCACCAACAGGTCATGTTTTCAGGACCTCCCACAGAATGCACTGACAGTAATGATATCACCTGTGCAGCATAATGACATCACCTGTGTCAGGGTCTCCAACAGAATGCATGGACAATAATTACATCACATGTGCAATACTGAGGAAATTCTGAAAACTTGGCCTGTTGGTGGGTCCTGAGGACTGGAGTTGAGAAACACTGCTCTAGAACAAGGGTGAGGAAACTTCTGTCTGCCATGGGCCATTTGGATATTTATAACATCATTCGCAAGTCATACAAAATTATCTATCTATCTATCTATCTATCTATCTATCTATCTATCTATCTATTTATTTAAGGTCTATCTATCTATTTATTTATTTATCTATCTATCACATATCTATCTATCTATCTATCTATCTATCTATCTATCTATCTCATATCTATCTGTCTCTCTGTCTATCTATCTTTACCTTTGCCTACATGTTTAAAGCTAATCCATGTGATGACAAAACCTCTTTAAGTGTGAGTTAATTAAATGTATATATCATAATATATTTGGTCAAACATTTAATTAACACACTTAAAGAGGTAAAAAGGTAAATAAAGACGATTACCAAATACATTGCTGTTCTGATTTTGCTTCTTTTCAGAGCTTGAGCAGTTCTAATCTCCTACTTGAGTACACAAGCTTCCCTAGTTACTGACCATCTCTCTGTGCTTTAACAGGCTCTAGCAGCAGTGGCCGGGATTATCAGCAGCACAAGAGCTTGTTTATGTTTCTTACTGACAAACTTTATCCCTTTAGAGCTCTGTAACCTTGTGCACTACTGTTTACACACTTCCATCACTAATGTCCCCCTAACAGGCTCTGCCATGCATGCCAATCACTGATATAGAACCACTCACAGCCTGAACAATCCTCCTGTATCTCTGGTCCCCCTGTGCTATGATGTTCATGACCTATTGCAGTAGATTATTGGAGATGCAATGGCCAGGACTATAGCTGTTACTGATGTACTGAATGTCCCCAAGTAAGCAGGCAAGTGCTAGGAGCTTTGGACACCATCAGCAGTAGCATATTGGGAAGGAGCCGCCCGAGTGAGTTCCTCTGCTGCGCATGCGGTAGTCTTCTGTCACATGTTTGCTGGCTCTGGGACATTGAGTGCAAAGCCAGATTAAATGACATTATGGGCCATATACAGTTCTCAGGCCAGGCGTTCATCATCCCTGCTCTAAAAGACCTTCTCTTGTCTTGCATTACACTGAAGGCCTAATCATTTGAATGGACGTTGTATAATGCTGAATTTCACCTGTGGTTGTGCTGTAAGAAGACAGCATTTACTATCACATTTTCCTATAGATTATTTCTAGCAGGAGGACACTTCATGATCCTTTTATCATCAAGGGACTCTTGTCCACCAAATAGAAGAACCCCTTTAAAGGTCAGTGCTGCATTGCCTGTTAGAGTGTATTTGTAGCCAAGGTACATTAGTGTTTATAGGCATACCAAAAACAAGACAGTCCCTATAACAGGGTGATATCTATGACATTTTGGAAAGAGAAAGGGCAACCTTAAAGAGGAAACCTGTCTCATCGAACATACCATCTGATCTGTTGGTAGCATGTTATAGAGCAAGAAGAGCTTTGCAGATTGATATATAGTTTTGTGGGAAATTATTTAGTAGAACCTGTAATATATGTAACGGCTGGAGGTAGTGGATCCTCTGGACCACCGCAAGCGATGGTGTAAGCCACGCCAGGGAGCGGAATCTAAGTAGGTCCCGGTTTTCACCAGAGCCCGCCGCAAAGCGGGATGGACTTGCTACGGCAGGAGTCTACCAGGTCGCTACCTCTGACGTGGCTTGCTTGTGGAGGCAGCCGAGGTGTAGCGTGGTACAAAATCGGAAGGCAGGCTCGTAGTCGGGGACAGTCAGAAGGTCAGGACAGGCGGCAATGGTTCGTGGTCGTGGACAGGCAGGAAGGTCAGGGCAGACGGCTAGATTCGTGGTCAAAGGACGGAGGCAAATGGTACAGTACACGGTAATCAGACAAGACTTCAGGAACACTTTCTCAATAGGCTAATGGCACTAAAGATCCAGCGAGGTTAAGGCTTAAATAGGGGCAGCGACCGGCAATAGCCAATTACCGGTGCGCTGGCCCATTAAATTTAACACTGCCAGCGCGCGTGCTCCCTAGGGAGCGGGACCGCATACGCAGAGGGACAGAGACAGCCGGAGAAGGAGCGTGGCCGGGTAAGTGAGACTGTGCACCGGCAGGGGAACAAGCGTGCCCGTGACCTGACGTGCGGGACTCGGCACCTCTCAGCAGCGGGGCACGGATGCCCCTGCGACCCGGGACGAGGTTCGCAGGGGCATCCGTGACAATATACATTTACACTTCTGCCTATTCTAGGTTAAGGAGTCCAGTAGGCGGTGTTACTAGTGATTTAAAGCCTTTAAAATATGTGTGCTATCACTCACTGATAACAGCACCTATTGGACTCCTTCACCCAGAATAGGTAGAAATGTAAATGAAAATATTACAGGTTGTACTAAATTATTTTCTTTGCTTTGATAATACAAGGGTATCCTCAAAAATTTGTTTCTTGCAGAATACAGATAATTCACAAGGAGGAGTGGGTACAAGACAGTCACCCACTGTGGCATCATCCCAAAGGGA
Organism: Phyllomedusa bahiana; assembly: GCA_025379985.1. NCBI lineage: Eukaryota > Metazoa > Chordata > Amphibia > Anura > Hylidae > Phyllomedusa > Phyllomedusa bahiana. The sequence goes on along the minus strand of JAODAL010011847.1, from coordinate 33,247 downwards.
ACACTCAAAAAAGCAGCAATTTTATAATTTAACTAATGCATGTGTTTGGGAAAATGACTGTAAAGATTGTATTGGCTTTCTGTAAAGATTAAACATGACTTATTGCGTTCATTTCTACAATGGTGTCATAAACTGCCAGGAACAATAAGTTTTGACCAGATAATGGATTTAAGAAATTATTTGTTACATATATGACTCACTAAAAATTAGCGATATTTGGCTTTTGCGGAAGCGGATAATGAATACCACACAATTCCAGGCACATTTAAGGTTGGTGAGAAGCAACCAAGTGTTACGTCAGACCATTCATAACCATTTACATCAGCGTGGTCTGCCTGCTAGATGACCAGGAACGTACCTGACCACACCACCAGGCACAGGCATCATCGTCTTGCAAGGGCCAGGGAGCATCTACGCTGGACAAGGGACCAGTGGTCCTCAGTGCTGTTCAGTGATGAAAGTCGATTCACTCTTAGCAGAAATGACGGATGCCAACGATGCTGGAGACGTCAAGGAGAGCGCTATGTATCAGTCTCGTCAGGTACACTCGCTGGTCATCTAGCACGCAGATCACACTGAGGTAAACGGTTATGAATGGCCTGACGTGACACTTGGTGGCCTCTCACCTCCCTTAAACATGCCTGGAGTTATGCAGCATTCATCCTCCGGTTTCACAGGGCTTTGCTCACAATGAAGCGGTCATCAGTGTGTGATGGAGCCAAAGAACGTCTACTTCTTTGCCTTTCTGTGACTCTTCCAGTCTCTCTATATCTCTGATACAACCTGCTGATGACACTCTGTGACACTCTAAGCTCAGTGGCCACTTCCATCTGAGAGCATCCTGCTTGAAGCCTCACTGTTGGTCAGCTGTAAGGTGTTGTCTTGGTCTCATGATGTCAAAATGTGAACAGCATAATGAGGAGGACTGTTTAAATTCCAATTCAAATTGATCTCCTAAATGCATTGTGTGATTCAGGGATCAAACACCTGTTTTGAATTTTGCCATTAAGCTCCTTGTTAGAGATCAGCAAGTTGTGCAAAAAGTACCGAAACACTGAACAGTTGGACATGTAGATTCTAAAGACAAGAGATGTTCTCATTTAGTTCATTTAAGAAAGTTAAGAAATTTATGTTCATCGTGAAATTTCAACTAAAAGCTAAATATCTCTAACTTTTTGTGTGTAGTGTATACTGAAACGTACAAAATACAGTCTTTATGTAATGTTTAGGAATGAAACAAAATTAAAATGTGTTCATTAAATGTGCAAAAGTCATTAGAATTCATAAAATATGGTTGATGTGATGTCTGAAATGTTTCTTATTAGATTTTACAAACTTTTAGATGTGCAGATGATGACGGAAGAGCAAAAATTATGCTTCATAAAAATTTTATTTGTTGGGTCTTATCTGTTCTGCTAAAACTCACTTTGCTATTAGCCCTAAGAGATTGCTCCTGGGATTTAAGATAGGCATACACTACCTAGAGTTTTGATAGCCATGCACTGTTTTCATCGGAAGTACGCAAACCTCTTTACAGTAAGGGTAGATGAAGGATTTAAACCTTGGGGGACAAGGGGTGTGTGGAAAACAGTAACATGCAACATGTACCATGGCAAATTTCATTTTCTTTGGTAACACTGCACTTCACCTTGGTCACCATACAATTAATAGAAGGAAAATTAAAGTCTATAATCAAAACAACTAATCACATTTTCAGGAACATGTTTCAATTCAATTTTTTTTTAACCAAGGACAAGTATATTGTACCACTATACAGGCACCGATTCAGAAGAATCTTTCTTTAGAGTAAGGCTATGTTCACACGGCTTAAAATGGGACGTATTTCGGTCCGTAATTACGGGCCAAAGTGCGCAAATTATGGCTGAAAACGGCCCAGTCATTACGGTAATCCACAGTTCTCATAGAGAACTATGGATTACGTCTCCTCTCCCTGCTCGGCGAATCCGCCGCGGGGGGAGATAAGTGACATGTGAATTACTAGCACCGTATACGCACCGCTGGTAATTAAAGTCTATGGGCCGGCGAAGTGCCGACCCCCCGCTCCCTCCCCCCGCTCCCGCCCTGCCCCCGGCCACACGGCGTAATTTCGGGACGTAATTACGTCCCGCAGTTAAGCCGTGTGAACATAGCCTAAAAGTGCCTTCCCACTGCACAGGACAAATACCGGCTGGTTTGCCGGCCGGTATTTGTCCTGATTTGCGGCTGTCCCTACGGCCGCGGGGGGGAGGGGGAAGGCTTTTCTCCCCTCCACATTGACATGCACAGATTCTGTCTGGAAACCGGACGGAAGATTGTGCTTCTATAATGTTTTGCGGCCGGACCGTGGTCGGCAAAACCACTGGGCGGAAAACCCATGCATTGGGGACTGCTGCACGGGTTTTCCATAGAGCACCATTGTGCTCATTTTCGGACGGTTTTTCAGGCGGTCTGAAAAACCGCAAACCGGCTGAAAAACCGGCCGAAAACCCGTGCCGTGGGGACATGCCCTAAGTGCTCTGAGTCACGTGACGCTGGTGACCCTAGCACTTGGGCACAATACTTCATGGGGGTTCCACAACCACTATGTCTACTTTTTTATGAGAATACCAGAGTTTAAAGCCCCACTGATCTTACATTGATGACCTAGTCCAAGAATAGGCCATTAATTTGTATTCCTGGAAATACCAATTAAGTAAAACATTGACATACTATTAAATATTACATCCACATCAATCCACATTCAGATACAGTGATCCCTCAAATTACAGTGACGCCAGGAAACAATGGTCTTTAGTGGAACGTTGTATCTTGGTACCACACTCACTATAAAATGTCCCAGACACTGCTGATGTGCGGTTCATATGATTCATAGAAGATCCAAACAATTATTAAGAACATTTTACTTGTAAAATTCCTGTATTAGTGCAGTGCATGCAGTGATTGGCGGTCTAGTAGCACCTCTCTACAGTACAGTGCGGTACTACATGTCCTGTACTGCTCTTACATGTATTAGTGAGGTGCATGCAGTGATTGGTGGTCTAGTAGCACCTCTCTACAGTACAGTGCAGTACTACATGTCCTGTACTGCTCTTACATGTATTAGTGAGGTGCATGCAGTGATTGGTGGTCTAGTAGCACCTCTCTACAGTACAGTGCAGTACTACATCTCCTGTATTGCTCTTACATGTATTAGTGAGGTGAATGCAGTGATTGGTGGTCTAGTAGCACCTCTCTACAGTACAGTGCAGTACTGCATCTCCTGTACTGCTCTTACATGTATTAGTGAGGTGCATGCAGTGATTGATGGTCTAGTAGCGTCTCTCTTCAGTGCAATGCGGTACTATGTGTCCCATGCTGCTCTTTACATGTGCCTCGGTGAGAAGCTCCATTGGGCATCAGGTAAGGTGGCCCTGTTTTTTTATGTATATTCTGTACAGTGTCATACTGTGGTACTGGGGTCGTACCATAAGAGTTGATTCTAGGGGACCACCCGAAAACTACTTTACCCCCCTGCCCTTTCGACCCTTGCGGGGCTTCTGCCCAGTCTCGCTTTGACCGATAAAGACCAGTTTAATGACATCATCACACCAATCTGTAATCAAGAATGGGTGCTGGGGCTTAGGAGTCTCTATCACCTAATTGCTGTAGCAGCAGTACATGGGGTGGTAAATATTATAGATCTGTGTAAACTCCCCAACCATAGTGCCCCAAACAGTAACAATGACTCCCTTGTGATACAAACAGTAAAAGTGTCCCCATGTAGCAATGGGGCTCCTGTTTATGCACCAAGTTTTAGTCTTATTTTGTGTTCCCATATATTAGGTAGGTAAACTTCTAATATACTGTAGTAGGTAGGTACACCCCCAAACTAGGTAGGTAGATAGGAATTTTCCTTTATAGGTAAGTAGTCCCCAATAGAACAGGCAGGTTGCCCTTCTCCACTGATTAAGCATATAGTAGGTGTCTAGCCTCCTCTTAAGTAGGTAGATTTAAAGGTCCGCCAAAAAGGCAGGTATTAAGGTACCCTATTGGGTAGATAGGTAGGTATGTACAGAGGCCCCCTAATAGGTTGGTATATAGGCCCCTCAATTAGACAGATAGGTATATAGGTCCAATATTAATTGTGTAGGTAGGTAGAGAGGCCTCCCATTCGGTAGATCAAGAGACCCCCAGTATATAGGCCCTTAGAGGGTAAATAACTATATAAGCCCCTAGAAGGTAGGTATAGTATCTCACAAAAGTGAGTACATCCCTCACATTTTTGTAAATATTGTATTATATCTTTTTTTTGGGACAACACTGCAGATATGACACTTTGATGCAATGTAAAGTAGTCAGTTTACAGCTACGTATAATGGTGTAAATTTGATGTGCTCTCAAAATAACTCAACACACAGCCATCAATGTCTGAATCACTGGTAAAAAAGTGAGTTGGACAAGTTGTGCTCAAAATGTCAAAATTCTGTGTGGCCACCATTATTTTCCAGCAATGCCTTAACTCTCTTGGGCATGGAGTTCATTAGAACTTCACAGGTTGTCACTGGAATCCTGGTGGATGTTAGAGACCTTGCACTCATCCACCTTCCGTTTGAGGTTTCCTCACTGGTGCTCAATAGGGTTTAGGTCTGAAGACTTGGCCAGTGCAGCATCTTTACCCTCATTTTCTTTAGCATGGCAGGGGTCGTCTTGGAGGTTTGTTTGGGGTCGTTATCGTGTTGGAATACTGCCCGGTGGCCCACTTTCCAAGGGCAGGGGACCATGCTCTGCTTCAGTATGTCACAGTACATGTTGCCATCCATTGTTCATTTAATGAACTGTAGCACTTCATGGTCGGCAGCACTCATGTAGCCCCAAACCATTACGCTCCCACCACCATGTTTGACTGTGGGCAGGACACAATTGTCTTTATACTCCTCACCTGGTTGCTGTCACACACGCTTGACACCGTTTGAAACAAATAAGTTTATATTAGTCTCATCAGACCAAAGGACATGGTTCCGGTAATCCATGCCCTTAGTCTGCTTGTCTTCAGAAAACTATTTGAGGCCTTTCTTTTGCATCATCTTTGGAAGAAGATTCTTTCTGGGACGACAGCCATGCAGACCAATTTGATGCAGTGTGCAGCGTATGGTCTAAGCACAGACAGGCTGACTCGCAGCACTCACATGTCTATTTTAAAAAGACAATCTCTGGATATGACACTGAGCCTGTGCATGTGCTTTTTTGTTCGACCATGGCGAAGTCTGTTCTGAGTGGAACCTGTCTTGTTAAACCACTACATGGTGTTGACCACATGCCACCACTCAGTTTCAGGTTGCTGACAATCTTCTTATAGCCTAGGGCATCTTTTTTTTTTTTTAACTGTAATTTTTATTAAAGGATTTTAAAGATAAATGACATGGACAGTATGACATACAAGATGGTGTTAACAATCGAATACAATGTGATGGTTGGTAAAATATAGCATGGTGCAATAAGAATAAACGGTACTTTCCAGTCTGGACACAAGAATATGCATTTCTTTACAGAAAACCAAACAGAGGCTAATAGATATCATGATCTCGATGCTGTCAAGAAGGATCTGTACGAGCATACAAAACAGAAGGACAAGGGAGGCAGGAAATAGGATAAGGGGGGGAAGAGAAGCAATAATTCGTACAGGGAGGGTGAGTCAGCTCGAGTACGTTTCATATGCCTGTGAAGCCTCTACCACTCCAGAACACCAGGGATGACAATGACAAGCCCCCCATCGCCCCCGAGAACCAAGGATAGGATCTCTTGTGGTCCATATTAATAAAGGGCTTTTTTTTTTTTAAATGAAGAGAGCGAAGTAGTTAATGGTAACACCTCCGGTGTTCTAGGCCCATGAGAAGCCCAACAAAGACATCCCCGGTGCTCTAGGCCAGGTTATTACTGTTAATCCTTTTCATTTTCCTCTAAATAATCTATGCATTAGTTATAGTGCTATCCTAGAGTAGAAAACAAGTATGTAACATAAGATCGACATACCACTGTACCTAGATGGATGTCTCTGCGTTGCAGTAATGCATACAGATTTACAGAGGAAATAATCATATAGACAGAACACATGCCAGCCTAAGGCATCTTTATGTAGAACAACAATTGTTTTTTTCAGATCCTCAGAGAGTTCCATGAGGTACCATGTAGAACTTCCAGTCACTTGTATTCGAGAGTGTGAGAGCGATAACACCAAATTTAACGCCCCTGCTCCCCATTCACACCTGAGATCTTGTAAGACTAATAAGTCACATGACACCGTGGAGGGAAAATGACAAATGGCACAATTTTTCCATTTACACTAAAGAGTGGTACTCACTTTTGTTACCAGCGGTTTAGACAGCAATGGCTGTGTGTTGAGTTATTTTGAGAGCTCACCAAATTTACACTGTTATACAAACTTGACCCTGAGCACCACTGAGGCTTGCTCTGCACCAAAACCAACCACCCCCCCAAACCCCCAGAACCCCCTCCCTTTCACCTCTTACCCGCTGCTCGTGACCAGCCTTCATGAAAGAAATTACTCCGACCACCGATTGGAATGAATGGCCCACAGCAGCCGTTTTTAACAAAAATACAAATACAACTTTATTTGCATATAAATATATATACATAAAAAAACCATTAATAAATACATACACATTAACCAAAACTCAACCCAAACGTAACCAGGCAACAACGTGCCATTCCCACGGGGGGCAGAGGTCCTTGGAGCTAAAAATGACCTGGCGACCAAAAATCCCCGAAGGGACAAAGCACCCTTTCCCCCACCCGGGCATTCCCACTGACTCGGGGGGTCCAAAAGCCATACTAGATGGCTCACCCAATTCACTCTCAGGGGATACCAGCCTGAAAGAGCCCCACCCTTTGCCAGGCGGGTCAAGTAGACCAAAAATGAGGAAGTCATAACCTAATGACTCCATCACCCAAATCCTCACCCAAAACTCCAAGCACCCCTGCCGCCACCACGAGCATGCCATGAACCTCATGCTTGCGGGGGCCCCCCAAGCCAATTGGCCCTCTCGATGCCTTCCTGTATACCTAACGCCCACAAATCAAAGGCCCACTGCCGTCAGGTGAACCCGTCTGATCTCCACAAATTTCCCTCTCCCCCGACTCCAACTCAATATGCCGAATAAACACACCACCATTCCGGGCCCACGAAACTGCCACCGCCCGGTTCACCTTTACTCTCGTCCGATTTAAATGATCCACAGAGCGAGCTCCCTCCAGTGATGTCGATACAGGGAGGTCTGACCATACCACAAATCTCCGGAAATTCCGCCCCCAAACGCAAAAGGTCCCCTTTGTACTCAAAATTCAGCTCGTAGAAGTCACAAAACCCCAAAATTCATTCCCCCTACATGTAATACCAGGACATCCGGAGGTCTAACCCATGCCGCAAAGCGCATGACTTCGGGCACAACCCCCATCCTCATACCTCGCCTTCCCAATCACCGTACTGACGCCACATTCTCGGTTCCCAAACTGAGGGCCCAGTCGGCCGAAGTCCGCCCGCTCCACCCCCCCAATAGACGTACGATTTGGAACAGGATCCAGACGAGGAGAGGGGAATGTTTTTATAATGAAAAAAACAGAAAACCACAACACTTGAAAAACAAACCCTCCATCCTGCATCCCCCCTTTATCCCCCACTTCATGTCACCAAATGTGGGCGGACATAAAGTCTTTTACCGATCGGACTCCAGCGCCCTATCTGCGCACTACATCCGGGCTCAAACCCCAACCGCAGCCTTGTGGCTGCCCCAATTCGAAACGAGTGCGGTGGGGAAACCCTTTGGGTTTTTAATCCTAATGCCTCCACGCATTCCTAAAAACTCCCGGGTGAACTGAATCGCGACATGAAAGGGACCATCCATGAACCAGGAGCGGCCCGCAAGAGGACCCCCGAAAAGGCCCGAAAACGCCCACACTCGCTCTACTGGGCACTTAAGGCCCCGGCAACCCGCCTCAAGCCCATTTTTTTTTCCCCTTTTGCCTGCCTGGTCCATTTTAGATCGCCGAATCAAAAATCTAACCTCACCCCGCTAACCCCCAACATCCTCAGCCTGGACCCCTCCCCCTTTGCCCCGACTAGGGGACTCCGCTCCCCTATTCTCAGGGCCCGAAAAAGGCCAAAGCAAAAGCCAGGCGAAATAAAGTCACTTCATACCCAGATTGAAGCAACCTCCTTCAAGACCGAGCCCGCCGCTACAGGAGCGCAAAGACCCCCGGGCCCTCCTGGTATCTCTCCCGGTCCGCCCTTTTCTATAACCCCGCAAGGCTCGGAACAGGGACAAAGTCTTCGTCACGTCCCGTACCCTCCGCATCCTGAACCCAAAGGCCACCCCGCCACAAATTGGACACCCTAGACACTGACACCCTTCCCTTTGGCATTTTGCCAGAAAAACAAAAAAGGGCCCTATACGATCTCATCTGAAGACACTTCCCCCAACGTCTGATCCAGTCGGCCCATTGCACCACACTGCCTCGTACACGGCCCAAGTCCCACCTGACAGCGAAGACCGAATCAGGTGGTGGCGTCTCGAAGGCCACGGCCCAAAGGTGATTGGGCACTTTCCCGCAACTGAAGCGACAGCGCAAGATTCCGAAACCCGGGCCCACTGCAATCGAGAAAGAGGTTCCAAACCACCGAATTCCTAACACCCGGGACATTTTTCCGCCGCACCCAGGAATTTAATTCTAGGCGCGCAGCACCGCATCTGTAATAACGCACCACCGGAGGAAGACGACACGGTCAGGTTATTGATGGCCTGAACCACACCGAGATTATCACAAAAGAAAACGGACTTTCCGGTTACGGAACTGCTCCCCCATAACTCCCCCCCACCCGATTGGAAAACAGCTCCAAAAAGGCCAAGTTCGAATCACCGTCAGGGCCCCCTCCACTTTCCCCCGGCCAAGAGGCCGCACACTACTATCAAACCCCAAAATTGCCTCCAAACCCCGGGGCTGCCCGCCGCATCAGTAAAAATCTCAATCTCCTGGTACGACAGTTCTTCCCCTAGGATAATTTGGGGCCGACATTGTAGCTGACAAAAACTCCGCCCAAAATTCCCGGTCTTCCCTGTGCTCCCTAGTCAGGCGCACAAAGTGATGAGGCTTCATGATCCCGAGACGTAGCAGCCGCTAAACGATGACAAAAAACCCCCCCCCCCATAGGCTAATTCCTGCAGGCGAAATTCAGTTTCCCAGCAGGACTGCAGCTCCCTCAGTTGTATCTTACGGAGATGACACGCCTTCCGCACCTCGAAACCCCAAAACCTGCGCTATCCTCAGGCAATCTGCATTCCATTTTAATGGAGTCGATACAAATTCCCAGGAACTTCATACAGGTCTTGGGCCCTCTGTTTGTCTGCCTAAGGGAACCCCAAGTGATCCGCCCCCCATCGCATTGTTTGCAGCAGCGACCCACACACACCCCGGGGAACCCGCGGGCCACTGCAAAGAAAATCGTCCCCAAATTATGTTATGGACCCCACAAACCGGAAAAATCCCCCACCACACCATTTCTAAAACGAGCTAACGCTTTCAAAATAAGGCACGTACAGAGCAACCCATTGGAAGGCAACGATCAACAAAAAAACTGGCCCTCCCAGAACAACCTAACAACCGCAGGCTATCTCCCGCACTGGGCAAAAAGCCAAAACACGACTCATGTCTGTCTTTGCCATCAATGACCCCGACCCGAATCGCCGAACTGTGGGCAACCTGCTTATATCAAAAGAAGTGTCACAAACCGAACACAATTTCGGAGCATTCCATCTTTAAACCGTTGCCCTTTGGGAACGACAAATGTTGGTTTAGCCGGGATCTTTTTTGGTTCCTTTTTTTGGCACCACCCACCCAAGGGCGACACCTCTAGATCCGGGAAAGGGGGGGTTCCACAAAGGCCCGCCACCTCCCCCGGCCACCTCCTTCGCCCGTTTCTCTGAACACTACCGAAGGGGTTCCTCGGCCGACTCAAATTCCGCAAAAGAAAAAGGTACAACATTGCCCGGATGGGGAATCCAGAAACCCCGCTCAAAACCGTTACCCAAAAAACCGCGCCCCCCTCCCCATCCCGGATATTGGCCGATACGCGCGCCAATCGCGAGAACCTTCACCGGCGTTTTCCCCTTGGCCACCTGAACCACTCCCTTTTGCTCGCCTTTTTTGAAAACACTTGGTGACCGGATGGAAGCGCCCCGCAGCCAGAACGAGGCAGAAGTGTTTTTAAACCGGCAGCCCGATCCGAACTTACATGGCCAATATTGAAACTGGGCCCACGCTCCTCCCTTCTTTGGGGCCCCCGCCTGGCCCCCGCGGGATCCCCCTGCCAAATCCACTTTGGCTGGTGGACCCGGACCCCCCTTGAAAGGGTGCCCAAAACTTCGTTTGGAGGCCTCACCCCCGAAAACCACAGGCCAATGTTCCTTTATGATCCCACCTTTTAGAAGGACGGAAAACCCCCTTTCTCTGCCCAAAATTTTCTCGTTATTAACGAAGCCAAGCATTCCCCCATAAACCCGATACGCCTCCACTTCGAGTCCTTATAGCCAGAATTAATACGCGAAAGTTTTCCGGCGCCTTCTCCCCTATGACACTCGCTAATATAGCAAAGGCTGTAACCAATTTGTGGATGTTTTTGCGGAAAAACAACCGCCAAAGACGCTTCTCCTCCTCCTCTTTCTTGCTCTCCCTCTTTTGCCCTTGTCCAGATTAAAACTTCTCAAGGGGCCCAAAAGGGAAAAAGATCTCCACATATTCATCCTTCGTTATCTTATCCCTAACCTCTTGCTTCAAATGAGCCTAGGGGGGCCTCAAAGCAAACGTAAACCTCGCCCTGGCCCGGTCGTCCAAAACCTGACCTGTCTTGTGATTCCTTTTCTGTCTGCACTGAAAACCGGACACTCGCCCAGACGGGCCTGCAGGCAGGTTTCCCCTGGACCCTTAAGGTACTCCCGGACCAACCCCCGATCGAACTCTGCGAAACCCAGGGCCTCAGCCCGGGGGACACCCCCCCTCGGTCCTTCAAAACGCCCAGCAACTCACGCAGAGCCGCCGCCAACCCCCCGGGTTCCCCCGCCCCGCTGTGGGCCCCCCCATGAGCCCGCCGGGCTCAATGCTACGCCACCCTGACCCCGCCCTTTTCTAATAAACCCTCAAAATAGGCGGAAACGAACATGAACAAAGAGACACACTCCCCCAGGCTGCGTGGGGGGCTGTGAACCACAGCCGTTGTCCCGGAATTTTGGCACGTTGCTCCTGAAGAATTTCCCGTCCTCCGCCGCCGCCCTCTGGCCGGGTCCAGGCCTTTTCCAAACCCCAGGAGGGGGGAGGCCGACCGGCGCAGGCCGCTGAGAAACGGGACGGCGAAATGCCATTGCCCTCGGCAGTGATGCTGCTTCCTCCAGATTCGAACCCGGGGCCGGGCGTCCGCCGCCCGTCCCTTCGCACGTCGCCCCCGCTCTCCCGGGCGAATGTGGGCACCCCCTGGATGACGTCTGTCGACTGGCTACCCCCCTGGCCGGAGCATCGCCAGGCCGGGGGGCAACGCTACCACGGACCTCATGCGTCGATTTGGAGCAGCAGGAGACCCTGTGCCGGCTGGCCCACGGGCCTGTGCCCCCCGCAGGACTCGCCGGCCCCTACCCGGATTCCTCCCAAACCCGGGGGGCACGACCACCCCGCTGGCCGCGCTCTACCCGGCCCCGGAGGGTCCCTAGAGGGGCTCGCTGGCGACGACGAGTCCGGGGGGTGGGTCAGGGCTCAGCCTTTGCGGGAGGACGAGCCTCCTCCTTCTTTTCCCCCCGTGCAGCTGTCACCTTCCTCCGTGCGCGCCGCAGCCCTCTGCCTCCCGAGGGCCCCAGCCCGCACCAGTCTGCTCCTCTAGCTGCAATGAGCTGCCGCAGCGCTCCACGTGGGTCGTCTGCCATTACACAAGGAGCGAGCGTCACGGGCATCCACACTGCTGCTTGCCGCGCCACTGAATCCCTGGGCGGAAGAGGTTCCGCCCCCGACATGCGCGCGCGACCGCCCAGCTCATTTACATGCGCCCAGTGTGCCAGGTCATGCCGCGCCTACCCTAGGGGCCGGGGGGAGGGGGGGGGGGCGGCGGTCCGGCGCGTTACTGTACGCTGACTACTTTACATTGTATCAAAGTCTTGTATCTTCAGTGTTGTCCCATAAAAAGATATAATACAATATTTAAAAATATGAGGAGTGTACTCACTTTTGTGAAATACTGTATATAGGTTCACAGTAGGTCGTTTTTAAAGGGGATGTATCGCTTCCTTACTTCGGCTCATTCACACTTCTCTTAGCTCCCCAGCTCTGTGAATGCAGGGGCGTTTCTTCCCCTCCCAGCTGGATGACATCATCCCCCCTTCACTGCTGGCCTGAGACTCCCCCCTCTCCTCTGAGTCCACATGTCACTGTGTCTCTCCCTATCAGTCTTATTTCATAAGAGCTGTATACATACCCCAGGCTGCATTCAATCTAATCTGAGCACTGATCTCCTCTCACAGCTGGAGATGTATTACAGCTTTCTAAGAATGGCACAGATCTGGGGTATGCAGGAGAGTTAGGCACAGGGTCAAAACTGTCATGTTTTCTCATTGTACATCTGCTGCAGTCTGTTTCTGCTACGTGTCGAAACAGAAATTGCTAAGTCCCCTAACTCTGATTCAGACACACATCTCTGTGAATCGACCCAGGGGCTGTACAGAATGTAAATGAGCTCTCAGCTAGTGAATTGCAAGGAGGAGGGATCAGGAGGGATTAGACCCACACTGGATATCAGTGTAAATAAAAACACAAGATAAGGGACACTGTGAGAACAAGGCAGCTTTGCTAATGACATCCAATTGCAAAGTTGCTTGTTTTTCACTGTCCCCTTATTCTGAAGACCATTTAATGAAACGATAACACCCCTTTAAGTCTCCTGTAGGTAGGTATAGATAGCCCACTGTAGGTTATTAAATTGGCCTCCTGTATGTAGGTATATTGGACTTCTGTGGGTAGATATAAAGACCCCAGTAGGTAGGTATAAATGCCCCCTTGTAGGCAGGTATATATGCCCCCTGTAGGTAGGTGTCTAGGTTCCATGTAGGTAGGTATAGAGCCCATTGTAAGTAGGTATATATGCCTACTTTAGGTAGGTATGTATATGTCCTTAATAGTAGTATATGTCCCCTGTAGTTATGAAGTTATATGCCCTATGTAGGTAGGTATATGCCCTCAGTAGGTAGCTTTTGCCACCTGTAGATAGGTATAAAGCCCTCTATAGGTTAGTTAGGTATATAGACCCTGTGAAGGTAGGTTTAGAGGCCCCCTGTAAGTAAGTATATATGCCTCCTTCAGATAGATAGGTAAGTATATGCCCCCAATAGGTAGTATATGTCCCCTCTAGTTGGGAAGGTATTTCCCTCCTGTAGATAGGTACATGCCCTCAGTAGGTAGCATATGCCACTTGTGGATAGTTATATGCCCCTGTAGGTGGGTATAGAGTCCTCCTGTAGGTAGGTAGGTATAAAGTTCTTCTGTAGCTAGGTATATAGGCCCCCTGTAGGTAGGTATATATGCTGAAAAAATGTAGATATGTAAATATATGCCTCCTGTAGGTAGGTATAGACCCCTTATAGTTAAGTAGCTATATGCCCCCTGTAGGTAGCATATGTCCCCTGTAGATAGGTAGGTATGTCCCCTCTTTAGGAAATATATATTCTCTGTAGGTAGGTATATACCCCATGTAGGTTGTATATGCCCTAACTGAATAATTAAAAAAAAATTCTCACCTCTCCCCATTGCTCCACCAAACAGCTTGTGTTGGGAGCTTCCGTCTGCCGTTGGATACTGGATACTGCTCCAGGTGTCTCTTGGGCTGAAAACCTGAGGATTTCGGCCAAAGCAACGAAGCAGCGGTGATGGTGTTATAGCATCGTTCTATCGCGCTTCTTGTATCGCTTACAGTATCAGTCGGTTGAGCAGGGAGCCAATCACTCCCAGCCCTGCCATAGCTTTCAACTGTATGTCCCTAAGACGTGCATACAGTTACAAACATGCCATAGAGCTTGGGGTCCAGCAGGGTGTTATAGGCACCCCATCCTATGAGCCTTCAGTGGGCGACCCTGACTGTGTATAAAGTACGTAACCCAAAGAAGCTTCTGTCCTGAACATAGAAAGTGATTTCCAGCATCCAGCAGCTCTTTCTGGTGTTATATGTAAGGACGCGCTTGATCTGGATTAGTTATCGTTATCATTTCTTTAATCTTCATTTTGGATTATGTGGGTGACATTTTGGGGCTTTGGAACCAATTACCAATTCTCAATGGAGTTATAGTCTCAAGATATGATGGTCGTCCCAGAGCTAATGAATACTGTATAGTTTGGGACCACTATACGTACCTTCACTGCTGGATGTGGTGGTGTATGGTTGTGTATGTCTGCATGTAGTTAGTTGATTTATCGTGTTGTTGGTATTCTGAATCCTTTTGTTTTCTTTATATTGTTAGTAATTATAGAGTGGGAATATATCTTTTCTTCTTCAATAATCTCTATGTAATCAACCAAAACACAACTGTGCTGAGATAATTGTCTAATAATCCCCTGTAAATCACAATGAAGGAAAAGGTGTTAATCTTTAGTTATATGCAATGTTAATCATGGTAAATACAAGAAGTCACAATCCATTTTAAGCAGGTCGGAAGCGGCTGTTTTTTTGTCACTTTGCATAATTCAGTGTTACTCTCTGAGCACTTTTGTCTCTAATGGTTATGAATGGAAATGATTCCTTTTTGTTTGTTTTGTACTTTAGCATAAATTAGCATAAGGTGTACAGTAAGACGAATGAGATGAAACAAAATGTACCTTACCAGTCTATAAAAACTCTGCTAGCTCTTTATAATTGTATAAAGTAACTAGAGCAATAAAAAAGGAACAAAACAAGCCCATAAATACATTGCATCACATTTTAGCCTGTGTTATACTTGAAGGCTGCATTCACAATTCTGCAAGCTTCTGAGCTGCAGTCTCCCAGCATTCCTAGATATCTGCAAGGAGAATATTTACAGAGTGAAGCTATTAGAGGAGTGTCAGTAGACAAACCTGTTGACTCTTTCTGGTAAGAGCCTGCAGAATTTTAAAAGTATCTCTTATAAAATAAGTTGTAACTCAGGGTCAGTAAAAGAAAAGTGAAAGATGAAAAGAGAAGTAATACCGTATATTAAAAATTTGGATAGTATCTAGCACATGTTCTTGGTGGTTGGTTAAAAACAAAACTTTATTTTGATATTTTTTAAAAAAACATAGCAGTAAATATCCCAGGAGTTACAATGCCTCGAAAAACCGAGCTGGTAAACAGGCAGCTTTTGTTCCACTGTATCGCTGTGGGTGGTTCTATAGCAGTATTTTGCATATTTAGATTTTCTATAACTATCTGAGGCATTACAAAGACATAAGTGCAGGATATTTAATCTTCCGTAAACAAAGCTAAAAGTGTTCTGAAGAGTGAAAACAATTGCTTATCTGTAAATAAAAGCTAATCTTGTTAAATATAATGAGTCTTCTTAGAGAGTGAGCCCTGTCACTCCTTGTTCTCAATCTAGTCAGATAGCAAAGATATGAATGTCACCAGAAAAACTTGTGTACACTCATAAATCTCTCTTATCTCCTGACTAAGGTAAAATCAAAAGACAAATGTAGTTAGAAAAAGTCTTCAATTATTTGTCCCTGTATGTTGAAAGCTAATCTTTATAGTGAGAAAACTCCTTTAAGTTGGGCACACACATCAGATGAATAACAGCCAAACCCACCAAATTCTGTTGGGGCTAGATGATGTTTAATTTTTTTAGGGGGGGACTCTAAACGCCCTAGGAAGATGTTGAGGGGAAAGGAGGATTGGACAGTTTGATTTCCACTGTTTGGTCTGTTTCTTTTCAACATGCATGTGTATGGGAATTTGGAGAGAAACCTTGTTTGGTGTAAGCTACCTCATATGTATGCCCAGGTTTGGACATTTTGAACCAAATACTAGTACTTTAGGGGGCTTAAGAGTTTAAACAGAATGCATATTGAAAAGTAAAGATATTCCACTACCTTCAAGTGTTTCTTTTATTTTCCCCTTCCTTTTAATCTATATAAGATCCATTTTTTGCATTGAAATTTCCCGCTTGTGGGAGTCAGTATTTCTCCGCAGTTTTTTTCTAAACCCCCTACTGCTTGCAATCTTGGACTTCCCTTCACAGTTATCAGCTAAATTATGCTAAATAGTGTAACCCCCCAGCTTGATTTGGTCTGATCTGAGGTACAGGTGCGTCATCATTTTAGACTCAGTAAAACCCCCCCAGCTCTGAACTATTGCCCTTTCCCCCCCTTTACTGTTAGTTAGTCCCCCAGCAAATAAACATTTTCCCCCTCCCCTGTAATTCCCTTTAATGTAATTATTTTTCATCTGCAAATAAAGGGGCAAGGGGGTGAATGCAGCCAGATTGTTCTCTTCTCAGGTCACGCCCACTACAATGGAGTATTCCTGAGTTGAACATGGCTTCAGTGTACCCACCAAGTGATGACAAAACATTCGCTGAGGCCATGTGATCAATGAACATCACATAGTTTGCAAGAGGTGGTGGGGAAGGGAGGCCAGGGCTCTTTGCCTGGTTCTGCACAGCAGGACTGGTAAATAAATTTTAATAAGTATGATTTTCAAACTTTAATATAATACAGTTATAATCTATATAACAAATAAAAAGATAATCTCGGAGAACCCCTTTAAACATGCAACCCCTTTATGCATACAACCCTTAAATGAATTTTCTGTGTTAAACCACACCATGCTTTTACCCAAATTTAAATTACTATCTTAGAGAGAATTGTGACTCCCTGACAGTCGTGTTAGTAAATCATAATCCTAAATTTAAGAAGATCCTTTAATTTAAGATTATTTTCAATAAAAAGAGCTTTTCTTAAAATGAAATCTTTAGGCAATCTCATGGCCATGCCACCACTACCCACTTCTAATCAGTCTGTTCACCTTCTACGTGGCAGTTATCTGTAATTTACTGCCATTAACTCAATATTAACAAAAAAAGTTTACAGCATGGAAGGTTTTTTTTAAACCCGTGGTTTAAATTTAGTATGGAAAACAGCGTTGCAGCACACTTTTTAAACAGTGCTAGATCCTCTACTGGACATAAGAATATTAAGACGGCGGCATCTGATCATAGAGGATAAACAGCAATGTGCAAAATTTGTAGGCAGATGTGTGTGTGGAAGGGAGGTGGGGGGCATGTTGCAAAGTAAGAATGCTTTGAATAGAAGTTTCAATAGTTTATTTTTAGCAGTAAACAAAATATAAATCTTAATTAAATCAGTATTTGGAGTTACAAAATCAGGTTTTGTAGGTACTTGTACACAGTTTATGAAGGAACTCAGCAGGGAGGTTGTTCCAAACATCTTGGAGAAGAAAACACAGCCTCGTGGAGTAGTTTCAGATACTTGTGTCTTCAAAGTAATCCCCCGCAGATGGAGGTGATGGATCGAGGTCTTTGGGGATTCTCCCTACAGGGGTCAAAGCAAAAAAATTTGGGACAGCAAATATTGATTTTATTTTTATTTTCCTTTAGTTCGTTTACTTAGCATTTTTTTAATTGATAAAATAATCCATTAATACTTCTATTTCAGAAAACATTCTTACTTTGCAGAATTTTAATAATAATCTTTATTTATAAAGAGCCAACATATTATGCAGCACTTTACAAAATAGGGCTAAAAAAACAGACAAAAAAAACAAACATAAAAGCTCTTGCAGATCGACACAAAGGTATAAGGCCTGCTTTCAAAAGCTTAAATTATTAGGGGGTATGGGTGAGATGAAAGGTGAGAAGTGCTTGGTCCAGCCATGTTACATAAATATGGGGTGGTTCACATAAAAAGTGGAGGAACCTGCATCCATACAGATAAGTGTCTGTGAGTGCCCAAGTGCAGGAGTGACAGAAGTGTGTGTGATTGAAAGTGGGTAGTTAGCAATTAGAGATCTTGGTAGACCTGTCTAAGAAGATGTATTCTCAGGGCGTGCATATAACTATGAGGGTTATGAATTTGCCTGATCTTACAGGAAAGCATGTTCCAGTGAACTGGTGCAGCATGTGTGAAATTTTGGAGATTGGCAATGGAGGTTTGGATGATTGAGGCGTGTAATCTGATCATTTTTTCTACCTCTGCCTAAAACTTTGCAGAGTACTACATAGGAGCAGCATATAGCATAGACCACATCCCCCCAGAGACAAAGGATGACATGTATGTGTCACGGGTGGGCCCGTGGTCGCCGCACGAGCGGCACCGCCGCCCGCATGTCGGGCGGTGGGCGCGCTCACCCGGCCGGCCCGGCTCCTCTCTACTTACCCGGCCGCGCTCCTGTTGCGGTCTCAGCCTCCCGGTGCGCGCGTCCCCGATATCTAAGGCGCGCGCGCGCCGACACTGCGAGATTTAAAGGGCCAGTGCACCGGTAATTGGCTATTGCCGGTCACTGCCCTTATTTAAGCCTGCCCCTTCCTGGGGCTGTTGCCGGATCTTTAGTGCCATTTCAGCCTATAGAGAAAGCGTTACAAGCCTTGTTCTGACTTACCGTGTACCGTACCATTAGCTTCCATTCCTCGACCACGCATCTTGCCGCCTGCCCTGACCTAGTGCCTGTCCACGACCACGAACCTGTGCCGCCTGCCCTGACCTTCTGCCTGTCCCCGACTATGAGCCTGCCTGACGATTTTGCACCACGCTATACTTTGGCTGCCACCGCAAGCAAGTCACGTCAGGGGTAACGACCTGGTAGACTCCCGCCGCAGCAAGTCCTCCCGCTTTGCGGCGGGCTCTGGTGAAAACCGGGACCTACTTAGATTCCATTTCCTGGCGTGGCTTACACCATAGCTTGCGGTGGTCCAGTGGATCCACCTCCTACGTCCGGGACGTGACAGTAAGATCCGGCCATGGATCCCGCCAAGGTGCCTCTGCCGTCCGACGCTGACCTCACCGCCATTGTGGCTCAGCAGTCACAACAGCTCACTCAGCAAGCCCAGCAACTCAGCCATCTCTCCGCCATGATGCAGCAGTTCCTGGCCGCTCAGCAGCAGCAACCCGCTCCCGTGGCTCCCGCTGCTCCCCCGGTTCCGGCTCCAACCGCTGGTCCACGGCTCCGTCTATCTATGCCGACCAAATTCGATGGGGACTCCAAGGCCTGCAGGGGCTTTATCACCCAATGCTCCCTGCATATTGAGTTAATGGGCAACCCAAATTTTTCCTACCAAAACGGTCAAAGGTGGCGTTCGTGCTCAGCCTTCTCTCCGAGAAAGCCCTGGCATGGGCTACCCCCCTCTGGGACAGGGACGATCCGGTCACAGCTAACCTGGCTTCATTCCTCACCGAGTTCAGGAGCGTTTTCGAGGAACCATCTCGGGCTTCGTCTGCCGAGACCGCCTTGCTAAATCTGCCCCAAAGGGGGACTCATCTGTAGAGCGATTATCCCGTACGTTTCGGACTTTGGCTTCCGAGTTATCGTGGAATGAAGCGGCGTTGACTGCCACCTTCAAGAAGGGCCTCTCCAGCCGCATCAAGGATGCTCTATCTTCCTTGAGTGACCTTATCTCCTTGGCCACTCGGATTGACATCCGTTTCTCGGAATGCCAGGAGGAACTCCGGCAGGAACGGGAGCAAGCTAGACCCCGTCGTCTTCCTCATCTGCCCCCAGTATTCCAAAGGCCACCTCAGTTGCCCTCGCCACCTGCCGCCGAAGAGGCCAGGGAGGTGGATCGGGCCCACCTGTCTACAACTGAGCTAACCAGAAGACGTCAGGAGAATCTTTGTCTGTACTGTGGCAGTGCAGACCATTTCCGCAGATCCTGTCCACTGCGCCCTCAGCGTCCGGGAAACGGGCGCACCTAGGGAATGTAGGAGAGGAGTCCCTAGGTGAGAGCAAGCCCTCTCCTCGCCTGACCATGCCCAAGATCGTCGGCACTGGGCCTGGTGCCCAGTTTCAGGCTACTGCTTTCCTGGACTCTGGGTCTGCCGGAAATTTCTTGGACCGCTCCCCTGGTATCCGGCATAACCTCCCGTGATCCCCCGGAGAAGCCCCTACTCATCTCCTCGGTCAGTGGAGAGATTCTCAAGGACCCAATTTTGGGTTTCCGAACTGAGCCGCTGGTCCTAAAGTAGGGGTGCTGCATATGGAGAGACTTGCGTTCTACTACTACCCCTTTTCCTCCTCGTCCATTCTCCTGGGTCTCCCGTGGCTGCTCGCCACGCTCCCGTGCTCGATTGGCAGACGGGCGAAGTCCTGAGTTGGGGTTCGGAGTGTCAGTCTCACTGTTTGGTGGCACCTCGTCTGGTGCTTATCGCTTCTTCGGGGTCGTCTAAGCCTCTGACGGGCCTTCCTGCACCATACCAAGCCTTCGCAGATGTCTTTTTCCGAGAAGCAAGCTGAGACATTGCCGCCCCATCGCCCATACGACTGTCCTATTGATCTTCTGCCCGGGACGTCTCCTCCACGTGGCAGGGTTTACTCCCTGTCGGTACCTGAGACCTTGGCTATGTCTACATATATCAAGGAGAATCTCCAGAGGGGTTTACCGCAAGTCCCCTCTCCAGCTGGGGCCTGCGTCCTTGCATGGGAACTATCGAGGCCTAAACCCAAGATCACGTTAAAGAACCGCTATCCCTGCCCTTGACACGGAATTTTTGGACCGTCTACGAGGTGCCAAGGTCTTTACTAAATGGACCTGCGAGGGGCTTATACCTCATACGGATACGAGAGGGTGACGAATGGAAGACCACTTTCAACACCCCGGACGGGCACTTCGAGTACCGGGTTTCATGCCCTTGGGCTCTGCAATGCCCCGGCCGTCTTCCAAAAATTCGTCAATGACTTCTTCCGGGACCTCCTGTACACATGCGTGGTTGTGTATCTTGACCCCATTCTGGTTTTCTCCCGCCCTTGAGTCCATCAAGTTCACGTGCGCCAGGTCCTCGACATCAAAGGGGCCCAACTGCCTCATGCCCAAACTTGAGAAGTGCCAGTTTCATCAGCAGAGCCTACCATTCCTGGGGCTTCATCATTTCTGACAAGGGCCTACAGATGGACCCCGCGAAGTTGTCTGCCACCCTACAGTGGCCGCGCCCCTTTGGGTTTTCTCCGAGCCATACAAAGTTCCTGGGGTTCGCCAATATTACAGGCAATTTATACCACATTTTTCCTCGCTGGTGTCCCCCATAGTGGCTTTAACCAAGAAGAACGCTAATCCTAAGCTCTGGCCACCAGCGGCAGAGGAAGCCTTCTCTAAGTTCAAATGTGCCTTCGCCTCCTGCGCCGTGCTCTCTCGGCCAGATACTGAACAACCATTTTTTCTCGAGGTCGACGCCTCCTCGGTGGGGGCCGGGGCCATACTCTCCCAGAAAGGGCCCAAAGGCAAAACCCTCACTTGCGGGTTCTTTTCTAAAAGTTTTTCCTCTGCTGAAAGGAACTACTCTATCGGCGACCAGGAATTGCTGGCCATCAAGCTGGCACTGGAAGAATGGAGATATCTCTTGGAGGGGGCTCGTCACCCTGTCAGCATCTATACTGACCATAAAAATCTGCTGTATCTCCAGACTGCCCAACGCTTAAATCCACACCAGGCTCGTTGGTCTCTCTTCTTCTCCCAGTTTAATTTTCTCATTCATTTTCGCCCTGCGGAACGAAATGTCAAGGCCGACGCTCTCTCCCGTGCATCGGATGTGACGGGGGAAGAGTCCACTCCCACGGCACATTATCCCTCCAGAACGGCTCATCTCGGCCGCACCGATAGATCTACAACACATGCCTCCCGGCAAGACATACGTCCGTCCCACTCTTCGGAAGAAGATATTGTCATGGGGTCATTGCTCCGTATGGCGGGACACCCAGGAGTGCAGGGGTCTGCTCTTTATCTCTCGATTTACTGGTGGTGAGCCTAGCCCAGGATGTTCATGAGTTCGTGGAGGCCTGCGCTTCCTGTGCCCGGAACAAGTTCCTCGTCTCAAACCGGCAGGTCTGCTCCCGCCTCTACCTATACCCAGCTGTCCTTGGCCCATGTGGCCATGGATTTTACCACGGGTCTCCCTCCTTCGCCCGGCAACACCGTGATCTGGGTGGTTTACAGACCGGTTTTCAAAGATGTCCCACTTTATTTTCCCCTGCCGGGCCTACCCTCAGCTCCTCGCCTTGCCAGTCTATTTTTTTCTACATATTTTTCGGCTGCATGGGCCCCTCGGGGCCATAATGTCGGACCGTGGCGTTCATTTGTCTCCAGATTCTGGCGCCCCCCTCTGTAACTAACTACAAATGAAACGGACTTTTCTTCAGCCTACCACCCCAGTCCAATGGGCAGGTAGAGGAGTAAACCAGACCCCAGGTTGCTACCTGCGCCAAATTTGTCTCCGCACGCCAGGATGATTGGTCCAGTTTGTTGCCCCGGGCCGGTTGTCGTATAACTCATTGGACTCGGAGTCTGCTGGTGCTGCTCCTTTCTTTATTGTCTACGGGCGACATCCCTGCCCACCCCTCCCCCTTTCTGTGCCCTCGGAGGTCCCTGCTGTGGAAGAGCTGGTCCAGGACCTGACAGCTATCTGGAAACAGACTCACCATTCGCTACTCCAGGCCTCCGCCCGCACCAAGGCTCAAGCCGACAAAAAGCGAAGACCTCCGCCAACCTTCTCCCCAGGTGACAAGGTGTGGTTGTCGGCTAAATATATACGTTTCAAGGTTCCCAGCTATAAGCTGGGTCCCCGGTTCCTGGGTCCATTCGAGGTGCTCAAGCGCATTAACCCAGTAGCATACAAGCTCCGCCTTCCCCCCACTATGAGGGTCCCGAACTCCTTCCATGTCTCCCTGCTAAAACCGGTCATCCTTAATCGCTTCTCTCGGGTACTTGGTCCTCCCACTCCTGAGGCCGATTACCACCGATGTCTTTACGGGAAAGGAATTCTGGATATGAAGACGGTCAGAGGGAAGCGGTTTTTTTCTCATTGACTGGAAGGTTCGGGCCCGAGGAGAGGTCCTGGGAGCCAGAGAGCAATATTTTGGATCGTGACATAATTCAGAGGGTTTCCCCCAGGCCAGAAGGAGGGGGAGGCCGAAGGGGGGGGTACTGTCACGGGCGGGCCCGCGACCCCCGTCCCGGGTCGCGGGCACACCCGTGGTCGCCGCACGAGCGGCACCGCCGCCCGCATGTCGGCGGTGGGCGCGCTCACCCGGCCGGCCCGGCTCCCCTCTACTTACCGGCCGCGCTCCTATTGCGGTCTCAGCCTCCCCGGGGCGTGCGTCCCCGATATCTAAGGCGCGCGCGCAGCCGGCACTGCGAGATTTAAAGGGCCAGTGCACCAGTAATTGGCTATTGCCGGTCACTGCCCTTATTTAAAGCCTGCCCCTTCCTGGGGCCGTTGCCGGATCTTTAGTGCCCTTTCAGCCTATAGAGAAAGCGTTACAAGCCTTGTTCTGACTTACCGTGTACCGTACCATTTTGCTTCGTTCCTCGACCACGCATCTTGCCGCCTGCCCTGACCTAGTGCCCGTCCACGACCACGAACCTGTGCCGTCTGCCCTGACCTTTGCCTGTCCCGACTACGAGGGCCCGCCTGCGATTCTGCACCCCGCTATACTTTGGCTGCCACCGCAAGCAAGTCCCGTCAGGGTAACGATGGTTTGACTCCCGCCGCAGCAAGTCCATCCCGCTTTGCGGTGGGCTCTGGTGAAAACCGGGACCTACTTAGATTCCGTTTCCTGGCGTGGCTTACACCATCGCTTGCGGTGGTCCAGTGGATCCACCTCCTACATCCGGGACGTGACAGTATGAACGGGGCTGCAAAAGTTTTCTGGTGTGCTTTGCAGCCAAAAACCTGTCGTAGCCCTGTTCTATAGATGTATGAACAGTCGTATGCTTAAACGTGGCGCATTATGCGCCAGACACGGTACTTTTGAATGTGCCAAGTTTGTGAAGGGGGTGTGTCGCGCCAAAATCGTACAAATGTGCCAACGTTTGGCACGTAACTGTCGTACAAATCCATACTAGATACAAAGTGGTATGGCTGAGGCAACGTTTGCTGTAGAATGGGACACATGTATTAAAGGGGTTGTCTCGCTACAAAGAATAGCTTTCAAATTGTAGGAAACACAAAATAAAGACATTTTCCAAATATATTGCTTTATTCATCTGTTTTTGTTAAGGAGATTCAAGTGAATTAATCACCTCCCTGGCTATTTCTGTTCCCTCAGTAACCGACCTGTAAACATCTCTCCCCCCTGCTGTTTGTTCTATGTGATAGCAGTGAGTGACGTCATCACACAGGTCAGGGCAGCCTCTGTGCTGCTGGGCAGTAAAAAGCTTGATTTATCTAAAGTAAGCAGCACTAATTAGGGCTTTTGTTTGAGGGATCAGATAAAAACTCCTGCTAGCAGTTCTGTAGAGCTTCCAAGCTAATCTGAACTAATTAGCAACTGAAAACACAGAGTTAAATACACCATGGAGCTGTATGCAAATTACAGTCAGTCTGAACCAAGAAGTGACAGAGTATTTCATTCATGCATCCTATGAAACTCTGTAGGGAGACAACTCCTTTAAGTGCTATGAGACACATTCATGCATACTGGTGGTTACTACACTCCTCTGTGTGTCGGCGCCAGTTTTCATACATATCATCCAAAGTTTTCAGTGGAAATTATTTAGAAAAACGATTATTGTTTACACTCTTGCTCTATAATCATTTCTCTATAGGACTAGGGGTACACTTTAATCACTGTGTGAGTATTGTCTATATTTCAACCACCATGAGGCAGCATGACATCTATGAATAACACTATATAGTCAGTTATATACATGAAGAAAATGGGGCCCTTTCAGCAAGGTGCCAGGTCTTGGCACCGAGAACAGGACCTCCGGATTTTTTTCCATGACCCTTGAGAAATGCACTCTCTTACTTGCTGACAGTGGAGTTTCTCTGAAGAGGGGAGACCTGTACAAAGGTGATATGACCAAACCAAAGATGGGGCCACTCTCAACTAGGCCACATGGCAGCTGCATGTTCTAACACTATGTTGTATAGCTGTGCTCCTGACAGAGGCCTTAAAATAATTTTAGACACTGGGGGATCATTAATATGTATATAGGCAGTCCCCGGGATACGAATGAGATAGGGACTATAGGTTTGTTCTTAAGTTGAGTTTATATGTAAGTCCAAACAGATATATTTATTAAATGTAATTCCAGCACAAAAATTTAGTTTTGGATAGTGCAGGGAAGGGTTTTTACATTTGTTTTGCTGTCTGTGCCCCTGTTACAAGGATTTCACTTAATTTTCACCTCATGTGCTGCTGTGGCATGCTGGAACTTGTCGTTTCACAGCTACTATCTGCTGTGGAGCATGGAACTACAAGTGCCAGCATGCCCCATAAGTCTTTGTTTGTAACTAGGAGACAGATGTAAGTCGGAACGGTGTAAGTCGGGGACTACCTGTATATTTATTTGACATACCGCCTTGTCATATTCTTAGCTTCTCTTCACACTGTAATCTATTTCTAAAATCTAACCCTGTAGAGTTCCCTGCTCGGCTGTTACTGGTGCTATGATATAATTTAATTTCTCATAATTACAGCATTTAGCTCTCTCATTAGAAAGACACTTTATACAGAATGAAATCTTGCAGTTCCAGTTTTTCATGTAATTAATACAGATTATTATTAAGATACAAGATGAGGTTCAGAGTTTATCAGGGGTTTTCTAATTAATGAAGCACTATGCAATTAAAATTTTAGAAAGCTTAAAACACATACACATATGTATATATATAGGCTCGGACTGCCACAGAAGGGAATAGGGGAAAACTCTAGTGGAACCCTGGGCTTGAAGGGCTACTAGGCATGGTGAACTTCTGAGCATGACTCACCTGCGTCTCCTTTTCAGAAAAAAGAAAGGGAGAGAAAGAGAGGCAGAAAGCAAGAGGTAACATACAAGAGTCATGTGCAGTAGCTGTCGGGTGAACCCCAAGATTCAACTACAATAATGGGCTCTAAGAATCAACTCCAATAGTGGGCCCTACAAATCAACTCCAATAGTGGACCCTGAGGATAGATTTTACAAGTGGGCCCCAGCCACCCTAGTCTAACTCCACCAACTCTACTGGCGGGCCCCAAGAATAATCTCCAATAGTGGACTCTGAGAATAGATTTTACTAGTGGGCCCCAGCCACCCCAGTCTAAGTCCATCAACTCTACTGGCGGGCCCCAAGACTCAACTCATATAGTGGACCCCGAGAATAGATTTTACTAGTGGGCCCCAGCCACCCCAGTCTAACGCCATCAACTCTAAAGGAGGGTAACAAGAATCAACCAATAGTGGACCCCGAGAATAGATTTTACTAGTGGGACCCAGCCATCCCCCAATCTAACTCCACCAACTCTGCTGGTGTGCCCCAAGAATCAACTCCAATAGTGGACCCCACGAATCAACTTTACTAGTGGGCCCAAAAATCAACTCCACTTGTAGGCTTCAAGATTCAACTCTAACACTGTATATATATATATGATCAAATACACATATATAAAGACAAATAAGCTTTATCCATAAAGGAGCTATTCTTACACCTTGGGCGACATGTATGAAGGGGCTTTACGCCAGTTTTCTGGCGTACACTGCGCCTCCCAGCCCGAATCCCAGTGTCGGACGCAGCGTTCGGCACTTTCGGCTGCGGTCCGCATGAAGGGGCGGGCAGTGGGCGGGCAGTGGGCGCGGTGGGGCGCGGGGTAGGCGTTCCGGGGCGGGACGCGGCGCGCTCGTATAGTCCGAGGCATGTACCAGCGCGGCTCGCCAAATCGCGGCGCTCGGCAGCTCCGACAAGCAGACCTGGTTATTTTGGTCTAAATCCTCCGGACGAGGCGAAGTGAAGCAGGATCCGAACATGCGAGGAAGCGGATCGAAGATCGCGACAGAAGTCTCGGCGCTCCGCTCCGTGCAGCAGGAGTGTGATTCCCGAAAAAATCGCCTTTATAAGGCGGAAAACATGTGTCAGAAAAGAGCTGAATGTACAAAATACACATAATAAAAAAAAAAAAAAACATTTTCCCAAAATCAAGAACGGCACAAAAAAAATAAATATTATATTGGAAATTGCCGGGAAATAAAGTAAATATCAAATTCTGAAACCTATTCTCATTGGTCGGCAGAAACCGGCCAATCGAATAGGAGCGACAGTGAACCATTAAAACCTATGGGGAAGATTGACCAATCAAAATCCATGGCGGGACAGTTCAAAATACAGTAAAAAGGCTGCAAAAAGCTGATTGGCTGAGCTAGCGGGGGCTCGCCTAGCTCAGCCAATCAGAATAGGAGCGACAAAGTCCCATTCTATCCTATGGAGGAGAATTGACCAATCAGAATAGGAGCGACAAAGTCCCATTATATCCTATGGAGAAGTTTGGACCAATCCAGAATCCACGGCGGGATAATTCAAAATACAGTAAAAAAGACAGAAAAGAGCTGATTGGCTGAGCTAAGCGGGAGCTTGGCTATCCCAGCCAATCAGAGCGCGAGCTACTTCTCCCATTATAGTCTATGGAGAGATGGGCGCACTGAAATGTCGGCGCTCAGCGCCGTGCGGCATGGAGTATGAATAAAAAAATCATTTTTATTAAGTGTAAAACATTCTCAGATAAAGAGCAGAACAATTGTATAAAAATAAAGCAGTTAAAAACCCAAACAACGCGTTTGTCGCCGAGACCGGCGCTACATAGGGAATTGCCATAGAAGAATCGCCGGAAATACAGTAATTCAAATTGTTTAAGCTATTCTCATTGGTCGGCATAAACCAGCCAATCAGAATAGGAGCGACAATGTCCCATTCGTATCCTATGGAGGAGAATTGACCAATCAGAATAGGAGCGACAAAGCCCCATTCTAGCCTATGGAGAAAAATTGACCAATCATATTCAAAGAGCGGGACAGTTCAAAATACAGTAAAAAGGCAGAAACGAGCTGATTGGTTGAAGCAGCGGGGCTCGTCCAGCTTAGCCAATCAGAGCGCGACTATTCTCTATAGAGTTCTATGGAGAAAAAGAAATTCTGAGCGCGCTCTGTGATTGGCTAATTTCAAAGAGCCGCCGTAATTTGGACCAATGGGAAGCGAGCGACGCTCCTATGGGTTTTCTAATGCAATCTGAAATCAAACTGTATATGGCCGAAAATCACATTATAACACTACACAAGTTGTCACGATGTGTATATATAAAAGGAATACTAATATGTGGCTAAACGAAAAAAAAAATTAATTCCCTAAAAATCATGTTTATTTCTTTTTTTTCGTTGCACCCATACTATTGATCCTTGGCTAACGAAAATAAAGAAATAAACATGATTTTAGGGAATTAATATTTTTTTTTCATTAGCCACATATTAGCATTCCTTTTATATACACTTCGGGACAACTTGTGTAGTGTTATAATGTGATTTCGGCCATATACAGTTTGATTTCAGATTGCATTAGAAAACCCATAGGAGCGTCGCTCGCTCTCCCATTGGTCCAAATTACGGCGGCTCTTTGAAATTAGCCAATCACAGAGCGCGCTCAGAATTTCTTTTCCCCATAGAACTCTATGAGAAAGTAGCTCGCGCTCTGATTGGCTAAGCTGGACGAGCCCCCGCTGCTTCAACCAATCAGCTCGTTTCTGCCTTTTTACTGTATTTTGAACTGTCCCGCCTTTGAATATGATTGGTCAATTTTTCTCCATAGGCTAGAATGGGGCTTTGTCGCTCCTATTCTGATTGGTCAATTCTCCTCCATAGGATAGAATGGGACATTGTCGCTCCTATTCTGATTGGTCAATTCTCCTCCATAGGATAGAATGGGACATTGTCGCTCCTATTCTGATTGGCTGGTTTATGCCGACCAATGAGAATAGCTTAAACAATTTGAATTACTGTATTTCCCGGCGATTCTCTCTATGGCAATTCCCTATGTAGCGCCGGTCTCGGCGACAAACGCGTTGTTCGGGTTTTTAACTGCTTTATTTTTATACAATTGTTCTGCTCTTTATCTGAGACTGTTTTACACTTAATAAAAATGATTTTTTTATTCATACTCCATGCCGCACGGCGCTGAGCGCCGACATTTCAGTGCGCCCATCTCTCCATAGACTATAATGGGAGAAGTAGCTCGCGCTCTGATTGGCTGGGATAGCCAAGCTCCCGCTAGCTCAGCCAATCAGCTCTTTTCTGTCTTTTTACTGTATTTTGAATTATCCCGCCGTGGATTCTGATTGGTCCAAACTTCTCCATAGGATATAATGGGACTTTGTCGCTCCTATTCTGATTGGTCAATTCTCCTCCATAGGATAGAATGGGACTTTGTCGCTCCTATTCTGATTGGCTGAGCTTGGCGAGCCCCCGCTAGCTCAGCCAATCAGCTCTTTGCAGCATTTTTACTGTATTTTGAACTGTCCCGCCATGGATTTTGATTGGTCAATTCTTCCCCATAGGTTTTAATGGTTCACTGTCGCTCCTATTCTGATTGGCCGGTTTCTGCCGACCAATGAGAATAGGTTTCAGAATTTGAATTACTGTATTTCCCGGCAATTTCCAATATCATATTTCTTGATATGTGCCGTTCTAGATTTTGGAAAATGTTTTTTTTTTTTATTATGTGTATTTTGTACATTCAGCTCTTTTCTGACACTGTTTTCCGCCTTTATAAAGGCGATTTTTTCGGGAATCACACTCCTGCTGCACGGAGCGGAGCGCCGAGACTTCTGTCGCGATCTTCGATCCGCTTCCTCGCATGTTCCATCCTGCTTCACTTCGCCTCGTCCGGAGGATTTAGACCAAAAAATGTAGAACCTTTATAAAGGCGATTTTTGATTCATACATACTCCGCACCGACATGTGGAATGATTTCTCGCCGCTCCAGC
Organism: Phyllomedusa bahiana; assembly: GCA_025379985.1. NCBI lineage: Eukaryota > Metazoa > Chordata > Amphibia > Anura > Hylidae > Phyllomedusa > Phyllomedusa bahiana. Next base: position 3,273 of record JAODAL010011847.1, on the reverse strand, counting down.
CTGTCTCGCATCGGAACAGATTCTCGGCGCAGTCCCGCACGGCGCCTAAGTCCCGCACTGCACCCCACACACTGGCGAGGCGCGGCGGACTTTTACCCGCATGTATGAGTGCACTTCCTCGGACGGCGAAGCATAGGCGCAGCGCCCATGTCCCTGCACTTCGCCTCATACGCTGGCGAGGCGCGGCGGACTTTACATGATATGTATGAGCGCCGCCCGGCCGCGACATAAATCAGGCGCAGATTCCGCCGGAAAACTGGCGGAAAACGGCGCCTCGACCCGGCGGGATTCATACATGTGGCCCTTTGTGTTTAAAAGTGCAATAGTCAGTGCATAGGTTGGACCCTGTGGTGGGTCCAGGTTCTGGCACATTGTAAAGCCCCAAAGGTCCAGCCGAAGAAAACTGCATTTGGAGGTGAATTTAGAGCCAATCACTTGCTACTACTTCTTAGGGGTTGATTCACAAATAACCATTTAGATTCTATTGATGATGTGTTCAGTATCTACAATGATAACAACAAAGATGATTATGCAGTTACAGGTCAATGTGCATATGTTCTGTATTGAGAGTTGGAGCTGAGACTCTTGTTCACCACTCATTGGACCCTGTCTCTAGTGGAGCCCTCAGTCTAGTTTCTCTATTATGAACACACTATCTAGAAAAAATTTATAGGATGTCAGGTCACCTACACTATGAAAATGTGTTTTTGAAGTATAAGAGGTAATGAAACCAAAGTAATCAGAGAAAACCCATTAAACTACAAAAAGAAACATACAAAAGGGTACAGCTCTGAGCTGCATTTGCCTCAAAGCTCCAGAAAAAGCGTTACTTATATTTATATAGCTGTTACTGCTAGGGGAGCTGGCATAGCCGACACTATAGAGTCCGGCAGCCAATGGGACCTATCTCTACCCAGAGGTACTGTAACCGATGATTGCAGAAAGCATAACGAGTAAATGGCAAATTGAGTACAAATCTTAAGGAAACCAATGAATAGAGGATGAGGTACATGAGGCAGAATGTGTGTGGTGGTGCATACACCATTCTGATGCCTGAAGCCAAAAGGAACATCTGTGAAGAAATGCCTAGAAGTAATGAAATGCAGGATCAAGGACTGTTAGGGGTTTTACCATGAAGTAAAATTGACATGGAAGGCTTGCACATTAAATAACAAACATTTTCATCATTCTTAATTATTAACAATTCTGCACCATTCTTGTTTTAGCTGCTGCCTTAGTGATTCATAATGTACAGCTTGTCTAGGGGATACAACCAGTGACGACAGCTCCTCAGTCCTGGCCACACATGTTCAGACATCTCCTCTACTTTCAGGCAGCTTCTGCCATTCTATTCCCTGTCTAGTAATCACACACACTCACTGCTGAGCGAGTGTTTAACCCCAGATGCTGTCATTCTACTCCTGTCTCTCCTCTCCTTAGTAATTATTGAAACAGTGCAAACAAATAAAAAGATACCTCAATAAGTTATGTGCAATAAAAGAAAGATAGACTGCTCTCTAAAATAGTTGCAAATTTATATCAACATTTTATTATTCCATTTATTGACAACATAATCATTGAGACGACTTCATATTAAAAAAAAATTATATATAGGCTGTAGATACTAGAATCTACAGTCTATATATAAAAAAAAAATTAATATGAAGTCGGCTTAATAATCATGTTGTCAATAAATGGAATAATAAAATGTTAATTTAAATTTGCAACTATTTTTGGAGTGCAGCCTATCTTTCTTCTATTGACAAATTTTTGGCTTGCACCCATCTGTGGACCACGAGTGCCGAGGACACTGGTGTGAAATATAAGGTATGTGCAATGAGAGCACAATATCCACATGCTTGATTCTTGCAAGGATTTGTACCTAGACTCCCTATTCTGAAAGACAGAAGTGCTAACCATTCAGCTACATGATAGGTACTCGTAGGTATCATATCTTATCATATCTTAAACATAAAGCCCATTCTCCTCACCCCCGCTATCTCTATCCCCATGTCTGGAGCTCTCTGGAATGCACATTCTGTGGGCAACAAGCATCCCTTCATCCATGACCTTTTCATCTCCTGCAGGCTAACAAAAACGTGGCTGACACCCTCTGAGACAACTTCCCCTGCTGCACTCTCCTATGGTGGGCTCCAGTTTACCCACACCCCCCGCTCTGGAAGTAAACATGGCGGCGGTGTCAGCCTTCTTCTGTCAGATACCTGCTCTCTTGTCCCCATTAAACCCCTACCTTCCCTCACCCTTCCCTCCTTCGAGGTGCACTCCACCGTCTACCCCCCTCCAACCTCCAAATGGTTGTTGTTTACTGTCCCCCGGGGCCCGCCACCTCCTTCCCTTTACAACTTTCCCCTTTTGGGCCCCTTTACTTTCTTTCCACGATATCCCCACTATTTCATGGGAATTTTAACTCCCAATCGAACCCCCCCGGCTTTCCACTCTAACAAAAATCCTTCACCTCCCTTCCTTCGGGCCCCCCCAGTGGCCCGGAGTCCTCAAAAAAATGGACACACACTGGCCCACTTCACCCTCCTTTCCTTTATCAACCCTCAATCTCTCCCTTTTCCCACTCTCCACAATCTGTCACCTTTTCCCCGAAATTTCCCCCCACCTGCCCCCCTTTGCCCCCAAATCAAATTTCCCCCCATAGAACTACAACAAATTAACCTCACACCTTTTCTAACTCTTTTTTTTCCCCTATTAATCTTCTCTTTTGGGGACCCAACACAGCCACCCCTTTTTTTTACAACAAAAAAATCACTTCCACCTTGATGCGGTCGCCCCTCTCACACACAACAAACCCGCAAAATGAACGAAAAAAACCCTGGCAACAGACCCCACCAAAAACTGGGGGCGAGCTTCCAGAGTGCCGAAAGCCACGGGAAAAAACCCGCTTCCCCCGCCCAATTTACCTATACAAACAATCCGCATACAATTTTTAAAACTGCCCCGCACCAACCAAACAGGGTTTCTTCACCAGCCCCTATCCCCCCTGTCCACAACCCCAGCAATTTCAAAACCTTAACACTCCCCCTCGTTCCACTCACCCCCCCCCCCATCTCTCCTTCAGCAATACTTCCCCACTCACTCAAATCAAATTTTTCAAAGTTTCACCCGCAGTCCCCTCCTCTACTCATTCCCCGCAGTGCCCCCTCATCCCCCCTAACCTGCTTATCACTATTCCCCCCTAATTTTCCTTTTTTAAATGCACTCAGACAAATCCTCCACCTTTCTGTCCAAAAAACCCACCCTTTT